>JAHWFO010013270.1:67881-82620 GCA_023313115.1 Rhysida immarginata | reverse complement strand
ACAGATAGTATTGTGTGAGGGTGGGCATTGTCCTGATGAAAAAGCAAGCTGCGCACGTGCAGCTACCTGTCCTACATCTACCTATAAAATTTGAGCGTCATTTGTCAGTGATAAAGTCAAATAGTTCCATTGTCAGTTCTTGCAGTGTGTAGATAGTATTGTGTGAGGGTGGGCATTGTCCTGATGAAAAAGAATGTCCTTCCAGAGCTCAAAATTACCAGAAACAATGAAACTACTATTTCCACAAATATTTAATATTCGTATCGCATTTCGACAACAACATTATTTTCTCATTCTTTATCTAGCGTTTTGTTGAAGAAGATAACGATGTCGTTGAAATTCGAATATTAAATAATTTTGTGGAAATAGTGGTTTCTTTTAGTACAGGTGGATCCTCGTTATAATAAACTCCTCGATTGAATCAATCCACAGAATAGTTATCAAATAAATACAGTATAACAAATACGAGGTGCGTTCAAGTTATAAGGTCTCCAAATATTTTCTCTGTAGTGAGAGCAAGTAGAAAGATCCGGATGCTTTTAAAATTTTGCGGGAATATTTCGTGTTTGCTATCATAGATGGCAGCACTATACAGTGAATGGCGTGAATACCATGTGTGTTGCCGTGAAGCTTAGTTTACAAGATCAACGTATAATCACATATATGTACCCTCGTATAACTAAAAAACTGTGCCTGATAGCGAATTTCTGATTTCAGATTTGAATTTATTACATGAAAATCCTTCGGAAACGTGTATTTGCATACGAGAAAATTGACTCGTGTTGAACAGTGTAATCGTAACAGTTCATTATAACGAATTTTCACGAAACATTTCACGAATTTTTGAACGTTTTTATTATTTTTTTTGGTCCCCAGCTGTTCATTATAATGAGGATCCACCTGTATATAGAACACCCTTCATAATGAAACCATATTTTGCTTCCTTAAAGCATCAGGATGTGCCACCTTTGAAAGGGTGTGCCACCCGGCTGATTTTGGTGACCACCCAGCTGAATACACGAAAAACTGCACAACACCACTTAACGTTTTATTCGTTTTTAATCTTTCCACCCACCTGGTAAAATTTTATGGGGAGGACACCGAGCATCATTTGGCATGTACTTTTCCGATTTTCAAGGATCAGGCATTCCACACGTCGATGTTCACGATTATGGTTGGAGTCGTCTGTAACTTTCAGCTGGTTTCACGCAGTCATACACCAAACGCAATATGCTGCTACCTTCGATCTTAGTTTTACTCGTGTAGCATGCGACCGATAGCAGACGGTTTATTTTGCTTTGAAAAAACGAAGTCCTGGTTTGCCTCGAACAACCTACGCATTGAATGACATGCAAGGATTGTTTTCATTTCATTCATTTATTTGTAAATTTTTTTCAACAACTCTGTAAAGAACCCCATATTTTTTTAATAGAAGTTCATCTCCGAAACATTGTATATAAAATTACATTCTGTTTTCACTCTCCCGTTCACATAATTGCACAGTTTGCGATCATTTTTTTTTTCAAGTGTTCTTCAGTGAAAAGTAGGAAATTAAAAAAAAATGAAAAATCGCAATCTTTATTTATTGTTTTCGTAAAGAGGAATATATCATAACTATTTATGTATAAGTAACAAATTTATATTCTTCTACATTTCAACAAACACTCGGCAATATTATTATTTACAAATAAAAAACAATAAATAAAATTTATCATACTTATAAAATATCTAAAAAAAAAAAACGTCTTATGACTGTTTTATCACAGTGTCGATTGCAAATTACCAAGGGACGGATTATTCTAGCACAATGTGTGAAGTTTCGTATATTAAATGAGATCTCGTGTGTTTTAATGCAAACATGGAGACGAGAAGAAAATGGAAACCTAATATGGAAAACCTAACGCATTTATACGTAAGATTGAGGAAAAATCATTTTGATTTCGTTTGTTGAGATATAAAATGTTTTTCTACTCTTTTTAATAAATTTTCAGCAACTGGGCAGAATGCAAATGTCCATTTGTCGTGTATGTTTTCGTGAGTTGCGTCGTCCATCTTGTCGTGGCACGATGCTTCCATGGCAACAGATTCGTCTAAAAAAAAATAAAAAAGTTTAAGTTACTATGTAGGCCAATGAATGTTTCGGAAATCGAGAAATTGCTCAATTTACTCAAGTATTCTTCCAGAATATTGACTAATTCCATTATTTCTCCGTCGCTTAGTATTTTGGAGGAAGCGGACATTTTAGTTGTATAATTCCATAATGTCTGACAAACCATGCTAGCAAGTTGCCAGTCGCTTGTACCAAAATCTTTTAAAACGTCAATTAGTCTAAAGTTAAAAAAAAAAAAAATAATAAGCATCCATGTAGAGCACCAGTTCAAATAAATTACAGAAAACATTGCATCTTTAATTGGTGAAAATAGTACAGTTGTCCCTCCACAAGGGCTTTGCTTGCAGTCTTATGGATTTTTTTCTGACTTGCCGAATTCGAAGATGGAAGATATTCTTTCAAAATATGAGGGTGGGCTGTAACTTTTTTATTTACGACACTTTTCGACATAGTCCCCATCCTTTTCCACGCATTGTACCACGCGTGACTAGTCGCGTGAACCCGTCGGAGGGGAATTCCGGGGTTGTTGTTGTCGACACCAAGACCGAACGGCAGGTTTCACCTCGTCGTCAGAACGCAACTCGTGCCCCTTAAGGTAGGGTTGCCATCCGTCCGGGTTTCCCCGGATTTTTCCTAGTTTAGAGGGCGTCCGGGCGGGTTTCATTTGTAGTCCGGGTTCTAAAGTTTTCAAATTAACAGCATGGATGAAGGAAAACCTAGGATGTTTTCCTTCATCCATGTTAACGGTCACCGCCAAAGCACACCACTGGACTTCCGTGCGCCCCCACCGCGATCAACCGACTTGATCTTTTCCCTCCCCTCTCGTCTCAGTTATAAAAAAACAAAAAACAAAAAAAACAAACCTTAAGCGGACAGTATAAGACGTGTGTAGAAAGCGGTGTTGAGTTAAGCGGTATTAAGGTAAGTTCTAATAAAACATGAGGCTATTTAATTTTATATTTTCTTCAAATACATAAAAAGTTGATTTATAACAATTAAAACTAATTTTTATTTTGCTGAGTAACTTTAAAAAAAACAACACTATTTACATGTCCGAGTTTTAAGCTCCGAAATCCGGGGTTTTCATGCATCATGTCCTGGTTGGCAGATTTTTGAGATGGCAACCCTACTTAAGGTGCTCTTTCCTCTTTGGGAAGTGGTGAAAGTCGCAAGGTGTAAAGTCTTTCGTTTTTGAACTGTAGGCGCTGCAACCCCCTCTGATGTGTGGCGATCATGTGCGGACGGGCGTTATCGTGCTGCAGAAGAGGATCCAAAGCTGCCATTCAATCCTGTGTCGACGACGACCCCGGAATTCCTCTCAGACGGGTTCACCCGACTAGTCACGCGTTGGTACAATGCGTGGAAAGGGATGGGGACTATGTCGAAAAGTGAATAGTGCATTGCATAGAGGAGAAATGGGAGTATCGGATACAAAAAGAATTTTGAAAATCGGTTAAAAAATAAAAAAGTTACAGCCATGGAGGCATTACTTTTCAGCCCACCCTCGTAAGTTAATCGTAATCACAAATCGCCATTTTAAGTTTTGTAAAGGAAAATGTAGCTGCTGATGCATGGAAGGGGGAAGGGGTTCCTCTGTAATTTTGCCATTTCCAATTTCATGGAAAATAAACTGCTCGAAGAAAGCAAGATTATATTAATTTGCATCTTAATTTCTATAATTGACTTTCATAACCCTTCAAAAACGGGCTGTATGCATTAGCAGAACCATAAAATTGTTTAATTTTGCATATTTTAATCGTAATAACAGTTACCAGTTTACTTTTTGTTGGGAAAAAGTCCCCAACCGGAATTCGTCATCTTGGCTTGGTAAGAGTTGCAGACTTGTGGAATCTCCTGACTTGTAGAATACCGACTTGTGGAGGGACGACTGTAAAGAAAATTCCACAGCCTGGACTAAAACTCAACTAATTTGCCAATGCCCTAATCAAATGAGCCATTCTGAACATGGAAGCATTACACTATCTACGAGGCACATCCAGAAAATAAAGATACAAACGTCATGACATGGTCAAAAAATTTTTTTAAAACTCTCCTTCATTACTACCAAGTACTTTTATACAAGCTCATTTTCCTGTGTAATTGCCACCATTATCCAAGCACTTATTGAGCCTGGGGACAAGCTTTTGTATTCCAGTGTCATAGAAATGCTGCCTGTCTTTTTGAACCAAGCATTGACTTCATGCTTCATATCGTCATCATCATCGAACAGTTTCCCAGCAAGATGCTTCTTCAGGTGCAGAAACAGGTAGAAATATAAATATTAAACAGATAAAACAGAAATATTAAATACTCGACTCACTTCCTAACTCCACCTTCGTTCCTCAAAATTGCTCTCTTGTCTTCATCTGCCATAAAATTTATGAGCACGCCACACGATGTGAAAACTATATCTTTATTTCCCGAGTCTAACAAGGTTATCATCATCTGTAGAACTGAGTAGAATAAACATAAGAGAAGATCGTGAAATTTATATTGTGCTTTCGGGAAAAGAAAAACCTAGTTTCACAGTTTCAAATCGGCAGTTTGCGTACCTTTTTTTTTCGTCAGCATCTCTCGCACCTCAAACGAACGAGTTAGATTTCCAAATACTCTAGTGACTTCGACAAGTTCATTGACGTTTTCTTTTAAAAGAATTTTAACTAAACCTGTGAATTTGAAATAAAAATTAGTGCATAATAAAGAAAAAATAAAAAGTTTTGTCCGTAATTGAAAACACGACTTGCATTCGGTTATTTCGAGTTGCCTTGCAGCAATGGCACCTTTCTCGAAGGAATAAAATGAAAGATTGTTTAATGTCGCCAACGTGCTTAATATCAATTCTTCACCAAATTCGTATTTATTTTTTCCATCTGTCCGAAAGAGAATATTAAAACAAATGAAAGATTATTAAACATTAAGATAAATTTATATGTTCAAGCGTTAAATAATTTCAATACTTACCAAGAATCAATAAAACCAAGTTTAAGCATTCATTACTTGAAGCTATAATAGGACCTACGTCGGGATGGATGCTCATATTTGCAATGACTCTGATTGTCTACAATACAAAAAAAAATGAAAACTCAAAGTGTGTAACTTTCTTTTATTTTTAAAAAGTACAGGATAATTAACAAATTTTATTATATTATAAAATAAGGACTACTGAAATTAGCAAAGGGTAGAATCTGTAATTGCCTACGCGTTTCGTAATAATTACATCTTCAGGGAAACAATACAACTACAACCCTAGCGTCAATAAACTTCGGACACCAAGTAATTTGGCTAAAAACACAGTGAAAAGTGCATACAGAGGATTGCAGGCTAATCAAAATAGATTTACTGAGTAGATGGAACAATATCAACATCGACAGGTTTCAAAGAACTTCGTACACAAGGGGTCGCCAGCATATAGAACTTTCCTGAAGGCTGCAGAAACGTCCAGAATGCTTTGCATCAGGCTTTAAAAGCACCGTCCACGCGACAGAGCACAGTATTCGTGTTGTTTTGAACCATGGGACTTGGTAAGCCAGTAGAAACGTGTATACGGCAAAATATTATACAGCAGTTCCAGAATAACAAATCCCAGCGAGCTATTGCCCGTGAATTATCAGTTCCACTCTCTCTCTACTGTTAATGGGATCATCAAGCGTTTCAGAGAAATCGGGAAAACAGAACCAGGGACTGCACCAGGCAAGCAGCGATTATTGAATGTTAGGGACCTACGAGTATTTCGACGTTACATTGTGAAAAACAGGCATGCTCCCATAAGTGAAATGACTGTTTGGGCTCGAGAATATTTTCATATACCCATATCCGAAAGCACAGTCCGCCGTTACATAAGAAGATGCAACTATTACTTATACGCTACAAAGACTAAGCCATTTAGGAGCACTGTAGGTAAGCGTCGCCGGGTAGCATGGGCCAGAACCCATCTAAAGTGGATCCTTGCTCAGTGGAATAGTGCTCTGTGGTTCGACGAGTCCACCTTTGCAGTGATGTACGACAACAACGGTCGCAAGGTGCTAAGGACCAAGACAAAAGTAATCATCCCAACTGTTACCAGAGGAAAGTTCAGAAGCCTGCATCGCTGATGGTGAGGGGCTGCATGAGTGCAGCACGGACAGGATTGTTTCACTTTTGTGAGGGCACTATTAACTCTGCTGCCTATATAAACATTCTTCAACATTATCTGCGTCTATCCCGCCAAAAGTTGTTCAATAGAAGACCAAGCATCTTTCAGCAGGACAACGCCAAGCCTCATGCTGCTCGGAACACCAATGCTTGGCTACAACAGCAGCGTTTCAGGGCGCTTGACTGGTCTGCCTTCAGCCCAGATCTGTCACCCGTTGAAAATGTATGGCGCATTTTAAAGCGAAAAGTCAGACAGCGGAAGCCTCGAACACTGCAGCAGTTGCGGGCATGTTTTTCTGAAGAGTGGGACAAAATTCCAGTAGAAACAACGCAGAAGTTAGTGTCCAGCATGCCTCAACGACTTCGGAGCGTCATTCGTCGGAAAGGTGACGCCACTCAGTGGTAATGTGCAATAAACGGTACGGTGTATGAAGTTCATTGCAAAGTGTTGAAAACGGGACATTACAAAAAGTCGCTTATTTAATTTTTATGTTAAAATGCTATATGACAGTTGTAGTAAAGCTCTGTGCACTCAATAAAGTAATTTTCATTTGTTTACAATTAGTTTCTTTGTACTTATCCAAAATTCTGTAGGTGTCTGAAGTTCATTGACGCTAGGGTTGTACAATTGAGGCTGATCACATTCACAAATTTATGGACATACCCCACCAATTGAAATGCAAATTTCAACTGTGGGGTTTAACAAGGAATGTTATTCGTCCAAATTACACAGTTCATGACTCATACTGCCATGTGTAGATAAATTATATAATCAAAGTTAGCCGATCATAGAAAATAAAATTAAAATAAAAAATAAAACAAAATTAAAGACAAAATAAACAAAATCGTTAGATAACGTAATACTAAAAGGCTCTTAGAAGCAGAGTAATCATCGTGATAATCGATATTCCAACAATCGATATTTATTGTTCACGTGGCCGATTTCGATTCTTGCTGTTGATCGCTTCATTTACTACATCTAGGATCGGGTTCTTTATAAAACTTGTCTGGTTGTTTAAAAGTAACGCCTCTCTTGCTAGTACGTGTTTTCTGATTTCTAAAGTTTCCAACGTGAGGATTCGTCTCTGGTCCTTTTCATGTTTTATGATACTCATAATTTCTTTGATTTCAGCGAATGGGTGTTTCTTTTCAATCAGATGTGTCGCGAATGCAGATTTACGATCTCCATTCACCCACGATCTGCGACGGTCGTCATACCGTTCTGTAAATGATCTTTTCGTAGATCCTACGTAAAACGCTCCACAAATCTTGCATGTTAATTTATAGACACCGCAAGATTTGTATTGATCTTCTTGGTTGTCCTTCTTTTTGTCCGGGTTTAGCACATGTTCGCATTTGTTTCTTGTTCTATATCCAATTTTTAAGCCTTTAGAAATCAATATGAGTCATGAACTGTGTAATTCGGACGAATAACATTCCTTGTTAAACCCCATGGTTGAAATTTGCATTTCAATTGGTGAGGTATGTCCATAAATTTGTGAACGCGATCAGCCTCAATTGCACTTGTATTGTTTCCCTGAAGATGTAATTATTACGAAACGCGTAGGCAATTAAAGATTCTACCCTTTGCAAATTTCAGTAGTCCTTATTTTATAATATTTACAAGCAAAGTCGACCATTATGCAGATACTTGAATTTTATTATGTCAACTATCATGGCAGTGATCATGGGAAGAAACTAAGCCTAATGCGTTTTGGTAATTCACCATCATGCACAGGATAATCCAATAAAGGAAAACCCGGGTGTGACAATTGTAATTGAACATTTAATTGGATGTATTCAGTTTTTCTTTCATTGGACCAACCCAGTTAATTTTCATTGACTTAATATAGGGTCGAGTCACATTATTATGACCACCCCCTACGTTTGTCAACGGCGTTGCCCAGCCAAGGAACTATGTCACGTGTTGGGAATTGGTTAGGTGACTATATAAGGTAGGTTTCCACTATGTTATAAACATATCACTCATTTTTGCAAAGGGTAAGAAACGTGATTTATCAGATCTGGACAAGGGGACGATAATCGGCTTTCAGGCAGAGGGTGGCGGTATTTCGGAAACCGTGCAGTTTGTGAACTGTTTTCGTGCTGCTGTAGTAAAGTGTACCGTGACCGGGAAAAAGGGACCATTCAGAATAAACGGTATGGGAACTGCGGAGCACCACGTGCCATTGATGAGAAAGTGTGTGAAGGCCAACTTACCGCTCAAACCAACGAAGGTGCTACCCATGGGCCTCCGCACCAGACGGATGGTCACTGCACCCATGCTGACGAAGGTTCATCGCCAAAAATGGCTTCAATTTGCCCAACAGTACATAAACTGGACCACTTCTGACTGAAAAAAGGTTGCCTTCTCCGACAAGTCACGATTTCTGCTCCACAGAAGTGACGGCCGTTGGCGGGTGAGGCGAGAAACCTCCAAGAACAAGCATCCTGCAACCGTCGTTAGGCTAATCCAGGTTGGTGGCGGCAGCTCGTGGTGTGGGGAGTGTTCTCATGGCATTGTCTGGGCCCATTGATACCTGTGGAAGGCACTCTCAACCGATTCGGTTATTCGTCCATAATTGCAGATCAAGTACACTCATACATGGTGACTGTCTTCCCAGAAGGGGATGGCACGTTCCAGCAAGACAATGCGACGTGTCATATGGCTGCAATTGTTCGAGGGTGGTTTGAGGAACACGACCAAGAGTTCTAAGTACTACCCTGGCCCCTAATTTCCCAGACCTCAACCCAATCGAGAACCTTTGGAATCACCTCGATCATCATGTGCCTGCTATGGAACAACCACTGCATACCCTTCAGCAGCTATAGGATGCTGTACAGTCTGCATGGCAACAGCTAGCAGTAGAAACCTACCAGAATCTTATTGACTCACTCCCACGCTGTCTAGCTGCTGTCCGTGCCGCTAAGACGGTTATTCGGGATATTAACTGGTGGTCATAATAATGTGACTCGACTCTGTACATGTAAGTAACAATTACATGAAGCCTTTGCCATGTAAAGCATATACGAGGTCTGTTCAAAAAATTCGTAGACTGACGTCATAAAACAAAATATACTTTATTCAGAAGTTACACATCTGGTCCCCTTCAAAATACTCTCCTCCCCGACGCACACACTTATCCCAACGGTGTTTCCACTTTTGGAAACAGTCCTGGAACGCTTCTTTTGTGATGTCCTTCAGCGCCTTCGTCGCATTTGCCTTTATGTCGGGAATCGTCTCAAATCTCCTTCCTTTCAAAGGTCTTTTGAGTTTGGGAAACAAGAAGAAGTCACAAGGAGCGAGGTCAGGTGAGTAGGGTGGGTGAGGAAGAACAGTGATCGAGTGTTGGGCCAAAAACTCTCGAGTTCTGAGGGCTGAAGCGTTGTCGTGACGAAACAACCAGTCACCTCTCGTCCACATTTCTGGCCTTTTCCACTCGTCCAGTGGCAGTTTTTCCGAGTTTAACACAAAATTTCACAGCAACTCTTTGCTCGTTCGAGCCACTCATTCTAAAAATCCGCCAAACGAAAAAAAACACACTTCACAAACAATCGCGTAGCTAATCAACCAATACTGATATTTGCAATCAAATAACTGCCTTGTAATCAGCGGATCTGTCAGAAGATGGCGACACCAAGCGATTTTGATTGGGACCAACAGGGCCCGCGCAATTCAAACAGTCTACGTATTTTTTGAACAGACCTCGTATATCCAGTGAATACTTAATGACCTTTGTCTATGGAAGACAGATTTGCACCGAAAGTGTTTAAAAACATTTCTCGCTATGCTGTGAGAGGTGGATAATTTCATCATATTTAAAATGACAGCGAAATTTGCTTATAAAAGGGGTTACTTAAACATCTCACAAATTGAAATAACATGCAGCTTTCTACGAGGTGGTATCCAAAAGTTCCCAGACTGGTGTCATTATGTGGGAAATAAGAAAAGTACGTCCTTTTGCCATTAGATGTAGCTACGTGCATATCACATGAGTGGATGTGTCAATTGTGGGGTGATTAGAGTTCATTCACCGGCAGCACACTAGAGTGATAACATGTCAGAAGCCATCTGTATTTTGAAAAATGGACGAAAAACATGATTGCGTGAAGTTGGGTAAATCCGCCACAGAAACTCTGGAAATACTTTGTGAGGCTGCTATAGGATGCAGTCAATGTTTTGAGTGTCATTTTCGGTTCAAGAGCGGTCAAACCTCAGTGGAAGACGGTGAGCATTCGGGATGGCCACAACACCGCAGAATTGCAGAACTGATTAGAGAGGATCTTCTCCAAACCATTCATGAACTATGTGAAATGGTAGGAATTGGTTACGTGCAATACCAAGCAATTCTCACCGAAGACCTGCAAATGCACTGCAGACACCACTGATTTTTGGGCAAAGAATACCATGGCAGTCGTACCCCATCTTCCCTACTCACCCGACTTGGTCCCCTGCGACTTTGCCTTGTTTCCGAAAATGAAGTTGAAGCTCTAAGAGCATCCCTTTGATACCGTGGACATCATTCAACAAGACGTGCAGAAGGTCCTCGACAGCTTCGCAGAAAATGACTTCAAGAAAGTGTTCCATGCTGGGACAGATGCATTCAGTGCCATGGGGACTATCTTCGAAGGAGACGATGTATGATAACTGTTCTGTAAACCCAGTCTGGAAACTTTCGGATACTCCGTCCAACAACAGTTTGATTGTGCATGTCTAATTAAATTTCTAATTTCAGTCGTTAGACATTGTTAATTAGGTTATCTAAATAGTAAATTAGCCTGTACTATCAAAAGTATAATTTGAATCTCTTTGGAATATTTCTGACAATGATGAGCCATAATATGAGGTTAAGACCAGTGTTCTGGGTAGGCCACTCAAACAACTTTACACTGTTTTTAATAAGCCAATCTTCACATGGTGTGCAGGGTTTTAGATAATGCCCTGCTGTTCACAGCCAAATGGTTCAGAATGTTGAGGTACACTTCAGAATTCTTGGTTTTTGGCAGAACAACCAACAGTTCGAGTCCTGTTCATGAAAACCAATATACACACACAAGCCAACGAATTAGAAACCTTCGTTCAATATGGTATTGACCCTTCTTTGGCTGTAATTACAGAACATACGCGGGGTTGGCATGGACTCTATAAGGTGTTGCAATGCAGGTAAGGTAATCACAGACCATGCATTCGTCAGAGAGACCTTCAGCTCCTGCAGAGTAGATGGAAGCGGATGCCTTCGACGAATGTCTCTTTCCAACATGTCCCAAACATTCTCGACTGGATTCAAATCCGGACTTTGCGCTGGCCATGGCAGATGTTGCAACTCTGTGTCATGTTCAGAAATCCACTCCTGAACAATTCTTGCTCAATGGACAGTAGCATTGCCGTCCATGAAGAACCCGTCACCATTTGGGTACAAATGCACCATTGCAGGATGGACTCGATCTGCAACAATGTTCAGGTAGTCTTTGGCTTTCACCCAACTGTCAAGGAATATCAGGGAACCACGACACCTGCTCCTGCAGCTTGAACTGTGTTCACAACACGTGAGGGGTCCATCACTTCGTGGGGCTGCCGTCAAATTCTCTGCTGGCCATCGGTGACTCGTCCGACCACATCACCTTTTTCCAGTCGTCTACTGTTCTTTACACCACTGCAGGCAAACTTTCCGGTTTGTTGCCGACACCAGGGGCTTCCTCACTGGCATGCGACTTCCCATCCCTATTCGTTTCAACTCTCGGCGCATTGTTCTGGAGGAGATGGGTTGCGACGATCCTTCATTGAAGTCTGCCGTCAGTTACTCCACAGTAGACCTTTAATTTTGCCGCACAATCCGTCTCAGAAGATGTCGGTCCCTGTCTGTGTTGATTGTTTTTGATCCATAATTCTGCCGTTTCGACAACTCTTGTGGATTCCGTTTCCACGCATTGAACACCTTGGAGACCTGACCTTTTGAGATACCGGTCAGTTGTACTGTCCTGGAAATCGTAGCTCCAGCTAGACGGGCTTCCCCCATTTTGCTCAACTTGAGCAGCTGCAGCTTGTTCCTACCCTGTAGTTGCTGCTTGGAATGAGCATGTACCTCACATGATTGCATTCATTTGCATATCACAATCATTTCTGACCTGTGACCCCGCTTTACATATCAGTACAGTAATTCATCACTGGTTTCTAATTCATTGGCCTGTGTGTATGTATATCATTATATGGGCTTATTAAAGGAAAATTATAGTCAGATTATCACCAACCCCAAGCACATCCATTAGATCAGGGGAAAAAAATGAAAAGTGTGATTTATCACTCCAAAGATTGGTTTCAAGTTGTTTCCACTCCAAAAACAAAAGGAACATGCCAAATAGCTAATCTCATTCACGCTAGTTCTACCATACATATCCTGACTAGCAGGTAGTTGTAGTCTACTAAACCACTAGATGCAACTCCTGCTTCAGCAGTAATGGAAACAAACATGTTCCGTTTGCTTGTGCATTTAGAACGATTTCTTGTTACAATTGCACTGTCTTGTTTTGTCATCTTCATGACATAATTTACAATCAATTTTTACGTGCCTACTTGAACTTGCTTGCTCCATATACAAAATTCATATCCATTCATACCACGTGACATATCTACATAAAAGTTATTGAAAGCATGACAGAACAGCTTCATAAACTTGCTTTCCACTTAAACCACTCTTTCCAGTTTGCTTTTCTTTGTATTTAAGCAAAAATCTACTAATATCTGAGTGTTTTAGATAGTACCGATATACACAACCTCTGACAATTAAGTTCGGTGAATGAGTTCACACAACAAAATGCAAAACAGATAGAGCCACATTTACTTTATTGTCCTTCGACATAATCACCCTGGAAGGCAATACACTTTTGGGATCGGGTGTATAAGTCCTGGAAGCTCCTTAGGGATGGCTTTAAGTTCACGTGTCACATTTGCTTGAATGTCTGGAATGTTCGCAAATCTGTGTCCCTTTAAGGCCCGTTTCAGGCGTGGGAACAAGAAAAAGTCTTCCGGTGCCAAGTCTGGTGAATAAGGTGGATGAGCTATGGATACGACCCCTTTGTTGGCCAGAAACTGTTGCACGATTACAGCAGTGTTCCTCTTTGATCCATTATCCACAGTTACGTGCGCACGCTACACCTTCAACTGAAGAAACGAGCATCTGCTAAACCATTGCACGCACAAACGTGACCTGTCTGAACTTGCTTAAACAATGACTGGGCTTGTATTCACATGCATTGTTACTCGCATAAAGCTCGCACAGATTAGGGTGTGACGTCATTCACCGAACTTAATTGTCAGAGGTTGTATGACAGAAATGTTTACAAATAAAACTGAAGGTACCTTAACTACAACATCTTCGTCATCAGAAGTTGGTGCTTTTTTATTTTCTGTATAAAGAATACTGTCTTTCCTAGGAGTATTTTCTGGCTTGTTTTCTAGTTGTTGAGGCAAATACTGTTGTATCAGTGACAAAAGAGTTTCTAGACATAATGACTGTGAGAATACCAACATCCTGGACTCATCGTTTTTAGCTGTCAAGTTTCCCAATATGAATGCTATCCTTACAATAAGTTCCTGGAATAAATATTTAGCATATATTATTATTTGAAGTAAGTTATGTTTCCAGAATACTGAAAATTGATTCATTTAAGGCGCATTCTCCATCGCGCACGATTTGCACGATATGCACGCTGTGGGCGCACTGGCTGTTCCGCATCGCTTTGTGCGTTTCGTGCACGCTGTTCTTCATTGCCAGTGCGTTTAGTTATCGTGCGTTTCGTGCGCACACGAAACACACTAGCCAGAGGCTGGGGTTGCTCAGTGTATTGAAGATGGCGGAGGAGCAATGAGGAAAACGAAACACAACAATCAAAATTCAAACAGTGAATGTAGACGGAGAAACTGCAGAGAAGTTTAATTCAGGTTATTCGATTTCCTCCATAACACTTTCAAGCAAATCATCGTCACTGCTACTTTCGTCGACAGCATTTATAATATGCTTATTTACAACCGTTTGCATGGTATTAAGCATTGACATGGTTTGAAACTTTTCTATCACGGTTCGCCATTTGCAAAAATCGCGGGTTTATCGTTAACGCTCTGTTCTTCTTGGGACTGCCTAAACTCCATGAATTGCACTGCACGATTCGCACTGATCACGTGACTCACTCTCACGATTGTGCGTTTCGTGCGCGATGGAGAATGCGCCTATCAATTTCATCCTATGTTTTATTATTTGGTATTCAAAGAAGATTAATAACCAACCTGTCGTTTTTCGTATTTTTGCAGAATATTCACCATTGCACAGAAACAGCTATGTTGATAAGAAACTACTGTACATACATCAGAGTGGATTGTTAGTTTACTGGAAAAAAAAAAAAAAGTTTGTGATTTTGATAAATATGTTTAAGACCGGTGATTTGTCAGGATAAAACAATGTGAATCTTAATATTAATAAAAAACTCTTTAACCACAACAACAC
>JAHWFO010013270.1:0-42881 GCA_023313115.1 Rhysida immarginata | reverse complement strand
TAGCTTACTAATTTTTAAAATGAACTTACCAATTAGATTATCTTCTAAAAACAACTGATCATTGCTCTCGTTACGGGTGATTTTAAAGATCAGTTTACATAAATTGGTCAAGTTATTGCCTTTCACTTTCATCTAGCAAAAAAAAAAAAATATTAAGGCAAAATAAGAAATTTATAAAGAAATGCAGCTCTTAAAGAAGGAGAAGATTAAGTAACTTTGCAAGGGATAACTTACTGCTAATATTAATCTGGCTAATTGCAGTTGAATATTGTGATCCATCGAATCCAACATTTTATATAACACTTTCAGAATGCTTGCTCGCTGGGTGAAATTTTTCCCCAAGACATTTGCAGAATCTAGTTGGTTATAGAGCTCTTTAATAAGTTGAGGTGTTTCAACTTTAACTGAATAAATAAATAAATAAAATGATAAAATAAGCCAATGACGAATTTTTATCCTTCCTGATGCAGATGGGAATCATAAACTTCACTAATTGTTGTATTTGATAATAGAAATCGTATAATTTGATTAGTCATCTTCCTGACCTCTATGTGCAAACTTTTAGGACTGGTAGAGGAAAGTTTGAATATATTTTCCCAATAAACCGGGGGTCGCAAATGAATCATACATATGAGGCCTGTGAGAAAAGTATCCGACCTTCGACCGGGAAAAAAAAAATTACACACCTGGAGCATTGGAAACCTAATCACCCTCAAAGTAGTCTCCTTGGAACTCCACACACTGCTCCCAGCGGTGCCGCCATTGTTGGAAGCATTCCTGAAAAGCGTCTTTCGGAATGGAGTTTAGCTCAGCTGTCGTTGCAGCCATAATGTCCTCTCTTGTCTGAAATCGCGTTCCTTTTAATGGCCTCTTAAGTTTGGGGACAGGGCAGGAGAGTAAGGAGCCTGTTGTACCACGGGAGTCTGGTTTTTCGCCAAAAAAGTCTGAATCAATTGCGAGGAATGGGCTGGAGCGTTATCATGATGGAGGCGCCAATTGCCTGTTGCCCACAACTGCGGTCTCTTGCACCGCACTGCATTACGTAGGTGACGGAGGACATCCCTGTAGTACTCTTTGGTGATTGTTTGACCCTGTGGTGCGTACTCGTGGTGTACCACACCGCGAGAGTCAAAGAAAGCCGTCAGCATCACTTTCACATTGCTGCGCACTTGGCAGGCCTTCTTTGGTCGTGGTGATGAGGAATGCTTCCACTGTGACGACTGAGCTTTGGTTTCCAGGTCATACCCGTATACCTAGGATTCATCACCAGTGATTATGGTGTTCATGAAGTCAGGGTCACTGTTTGCGGAGGGCAGCATGTCCTATGAGACGTCAACACGAAGTTGCTTTTGCTCCGCCGTCAGCAGCTTCGGCACGAATTTTGCCGCCACTCTCTTCATGGCCAAATCTTCGGTCAGAATGGAAATGTGCCGAAAACATACTGATGCCCACCTCTTCCGCAACTTCTCGGATAGTCACACGACGGTCCCGCATCACCACAGCGTTCGCTTTAGCAATGACCTGGTCGTTTCGGCATGCTGATGGCTGACCGGTTGTACCAGTCCTTAATCTGTGTGATGCCCATAGCATCGTCACCGAAAGCCATCTGAATATTCCGGATGGTTTCCACCTGGCTGTCGCCCAGTTTCTGGCAAAATTTGATGCAGTAACGCTGCTCCAGTCATTCCATCATTTTCCTTCAAATCAAAAACCGACGAGAGCACAACACACTACCTCCCTCTAATGCTGATTGCCAGCAACTGACACTATTGAGAGGCGGGAAATAATTCACGCATACGCACAAAGGTTCAAGGTCGGCTCATGCAAGCGCGTGCGATCCAAATCCATCAGGTTTTCGCAAAAAAAAATTAGATCAGATACTTTTCTCACAGGCCTCGTACAATGACTGTCTGAGACTTCCTCATAATACATGAGGTTGATTACGATCTATGGTAACAATTTGGAGGAGAAAGTTTATGAAGAAAACCTTTCTCCACCAACGATCATGTTCTATTTGTGGACTTACGATCTGCACTATATGTTCCGACAGAAGACTTCCAGCAGATTGCATCGGTTTCTTTTGCCTCTGAAACAATAAAGTCCCAGTTTGCCTTGAGGAACCTACATTATTAAAATGAAGATCTCCTTTTTTAGATGACTTATTCTTTGAATAAATAATAACAAAGTCATTTAAATTGGCATTTTTCCTCTTCAAATATTCCGATTAGAGAAATTTGCAATTCCAAACAGCATCTTCAGTACAGAAACCGTTAATAGGACATCAGTGCTTGAATTGTGCAGGGCAGGATGGTATCCGCTCTAATACAGTGGGTGATCCGTTAATGAACATGATCTGTTCAAGACTATGTTTGCTACCCAAATTGTTCATTAACCGATCATTGGTTTTCCTTAGATTCTTACGGGAATTTGATTAATTCGTTCTGGAGATCCTCCCAAAAAATAGAAAGTTATACAATTTCATTATATGTTTATTCATAATACGAGGGTTATTCAGAAAGTAATATCCGTTTTGTAATAAAAACAAAACTACTATATACAGTAAGCAAAAAAATTATCCGTCCACCAGTTTGCAAGTGATTAAAATGACTGACACTAAGTGACATATTCACATTATTCATGTTTAATTGCCCAGATTAGTGTCTATACAGTTATAAGCTTCTGAATAATAGCCTAAACTTAGGGTTTATCATTGATATGAGATATTATAATACAAAATAGGTCATTTACGATATTTTTGTGACAAAAATATTATCCGTCCACTTAAATAATTGGGCAGATGTATAATCTAAACTTAATTTAGTGGGACCTCTTCTGGCCTTGACAAAATCTAGGCATCAATTGTACATAGATTCTACTAAAGTTTTTTTTTTTCTTCCCATCTACATCATTCCAGTTTTTGTCAACAAGTCTTTTAAATCTGCTTTTGACTTTGGTCTACGGTTTTTCCTCTTCAATTCCATTATGACACAAAGGTGCTCGATTGGATTTAAGTCAGATGACTGGGGGAAGCCGGTCAAGCACTTAAACTTTCTTGGATTTGAGGAATTCTTTCACAGAATGAAATGTATGTTTAGCGTCTGAGTCTTGCTGTAACCTAAAACTTCTTCTCAATTCCAATTTACTTGCAGAAGCATGGAGATTCTTATCAAGAACTTCTCTGCGCTGGTGTTGGTCCATGATGCCATCCATAAATTCTAGATGTCCCACCCCTGTAGCTGGCATGCAGCCCCATACTAAGACACTTCCTCCTCCATGCTTCACTGTTGGCTTCAAACACTCCAGTCTGTAAGCTTCACTAGGTGTTCTCCAACTTTGTTACAGCCACCTGAGCCAAATAAGTTAAATTTGTGTTCATGTGACCACACAATTTTGTTCCAAAATTTTCTGTCCTTGTTTAGATATTCTTTTGACCAATTCAGGCGTCTCATTCGATTTTCCTTATTGACGCAGGGCTTCTTCTTTGGCGTGCATCCTTCATGTAACCTGTTTGACTGGTTTGAGGAATAATTGATAATGTTTAGGTCATTTTTCACTTCTACATGCAGTTCTACAGCTGATTTTTTTCCTATCGTTTTTAATGCGTTTTACAGTTTCTCTGTCATCCCATTCTGATATTTTCCTCTTCCTGTCCCTTCCAATTTTATTTGTGATTTCTCTTGTTGTATGATACTTTTGGATGATATAATGGACTGATGAGTGTGGAATTTGGAGTTTCTTTACAATTAAAAACTGACTTTTCCCATCCTTTAGTCCAACTATGACTCTACCTCTCAAATCATATGAATGTTCCTTTATTTTCGTATTTTTCTGCAACGTTTCACATCGTTTATTATCCATACTGAAAAGTATTCTGTTGTGAATGTGATTGGTTAATTTTTTCATAATAGATAACATTTTTTGGCTTAGAGTACTTACTTGGACGGATAATTTTTTGGTTCTACTATGACAAGCTATCTTATCATCTACTGTATTTTTACTTTTCCCCATTTAGTACAGTGATCCCTACCCAATGTGAAATGTCACATAGTTGAAATACTGTAGATTATGATAAAATTTCCATTCAAAATTAATTGGTTTTATTTATTTCGACGTTTTTATGTTTACGTAAGCTGGTGGACGGATAATTTTTTTGCTCACTGTATATTTTAAAAATTTTTTCTTTACCAGATTCTATGTACCTTTAACTATTTTTCCACAAGTTTCCAAGTTTGCACTTTAAGCATTTGTCAAAGCACTCAATGCATTTCCGCATGATCATTTCCTAGAAGCTGCTGCCGGTGAAGAAAATCGTGAAGTTTTACTTGTTCATAGTCGCTGAAATGCAGGCTGCTGATGATCTTCTTTAGATCCCAGAACAGGTGCGAGGTCTGGACTGTAAGGTGGATGGTCGAGTTGTTCCCAAACAGAAGTTGATTCGATTATTTAGGAACAATTGGCCACCCGCCTTACAATCCGGACCTCACGTCCAGTGGCTACTATCTGTTCCAGGATCTAAAGGAGTTCATAGACGACGATGAACAAGTGAAAACTGCGTGACTTTCTTCGTCAGTGGCAGCTTCTATGAACCGATCATGTGGAAGTGCTATGACAAGTGCTTAAATAAACTTGGAAACTATGTGGAAAAATAGTTAAAGGTACATAGAATCTGGTAAAGAAAAAATCTTGAAAATATACCGGGTGTTTCAAAAATGACCGGGATACCCGTATATTTGAAAAATCAATAAAAACTAAACGGGCAGCAATAGAAATACATGTACACAGTTTTTTGCAATATGCTTGGGACAACAGTAAATTTTCAGGCAGACAAACTTTCGAAATCAGTTCACGGTGTATTTCTATCGCTGCCCGTGTAGATTTTTCAAATATACCGGTCATTTTTGAAACACCCGGTATATAGTAGTTTTGTTTTTATTACAAAATGGACCTTACTTTCCAAATAACCCTTGTAACAGTAACACACAAACAGTCTTGCATTTTCATCAGTCGTACTTTTTTTTCATCTGTGGGGTATAAAGAATCTGTCCAATGTGGATTGCTTTGTTCTACAACTGACAGCGATTCAGTGAGTGCACAACAGCTGGCACTAGTATCATGTCTCTGTATACACTGGACACGAAACTTAACATTGGGAAAATTACGAGGCTCGTTCCAGAAACCGTTCATAGAGTAAGAGAAAAATATAGTTCTGCAAATCTTATAAAACATTTGTTGATGTTCGTTATTCGAATACAAAAATTTGTCGCAAAAGTGTTTGTTATCCGATTTGTTCGTTATCCAAACCGTTTGTTAGCTGATCACCCACTGTACTTTATAAAAGAAATAGCGATTTTTTTTTTTTTTTGCTTAATTTTTTTTGTGGGGGGGGGATATAGAATTATTATCGATATTCTATTTATCTTAATATATCAAGCTCCGTGTTAATATACGAGGCGCATCCAGAAAGTAAGTTTCCCTATTTAAAAAAAAAAAAGAACTCCTACTTACAGGAACATATTTATTGGCAACAAGTACAGCAATGTTTCAGCTATTTTTCAACATAGCCACCACCAGAATTGAGACACTTGTCGTATCGTGGGATCAACTTTTGTATCCCCCTGTCGTAGAACTCTGCTGCCTGTGAATGGAACCAGCGTGTGACAGATGTCTTCAGCTCTTCGTCATTGCCAAAACGCTCACCGGAGGACAGGAATTTTTTGAGGTGTAAGAAAACGCGAAAATCGCTGGGAGCAAGATCAGGGCTGCCGCACAAGATCATCACTGATGAGGGATGGTCGCTCAATGCGCTCTTCATCATGGACACTTTGACGACCTTCGGAAAACTGCCTACACCAGCGACGCACCATCTGCTTACTCATGATGTTCGGCCCATAGACCTGACGATGAATTTCAATTGGCGCAATGCTTTGTGCATTCAAGAACTTTATCACCGACCGAACCTCGCAGGCGGCGGGAGAAGAAATAAGAGCTTCCATTTCAGACCATTGCTACCACGCTACTGGCACGAGGCGGGACGTGTCCGGCTGGCAAATGATTGATACGTCATAGATCTGTTACGCATGCTCAATTGACACGGCTAATTACGTTTACTTTAAAGGGGAAAACATCGGGAAACTTAATTTCTGGATGCGCCTCGTAGTATGCAATTTGGAAAAGTAATGATACCTTCTGTCCCATTTTCTTGAATCATTTCATCTAAAATAGGCAAAATTTTTAATTTGTATTCTGCATCGTCTAAAATATCTTCATCGCTTTCTGTAAGGATATATTAAGAATTATTTGAGACGATGAAACAAAGTCCACATCACAAATTTGCAATTGTTGTTGTTATTTCACTAACCTTTTAAATTGGAAAAATTTTTCTTTAAAAAATCACTGTCACACCATGTTTTATAGTTGGAGAAAGAGAGATGGGATACGAATTAATTTTTTAAGCCTACTTTATAATCATTAAGAAAAGTTCTTCTCTACACTTCTTTTGTGCAAACTTATCCGTGAATGAAGCGCAAGTGCAATAAATGATTTTTTTAAGATCTACGTTCACAGCTTGCCTACCTCTTTTCTTCCTGTGATTTTTTCACCTTTTCAGTACTATCATGCCCTGTTCTTTCTCCAAACGGAAATTCAAATGCAGTCTTTGTAGTAACTGGCTGTGAGCGTCTCCGTCGTCGTAAAGTTTCTGCAGTGATTCCATCTGGTAAAACTAATGAAAAATCTTTAAAAGAAATTGACGACATCAAATTTTGTCCCGTCTTTCCTTCAGTTCATTTAAAGGAAAGCATTATGCTGTTCAATATTAAAGACATACCGCAATTTTTCGAATATAATACGCGTATTATGCAAAAGATTATAAAAAAATTGAGTATAATAACAGGAATGCTTGTTGTTCAATTCCAGGAGGGCTGACGAAAAGATTACAGCCATGTCTTTAAAGCTCTTGTCCGCTCTCAATGGGAGGAGAGGATGCAGAAAGACATCCATCCTTTTACGGCGTCAGGCCGTATGCACCGGGTAGCATTCCAGAAGTCTGCCAATGTTTGCGTACTGCTTGGCAGAGATTAAAATAAGCAAATTAAAAAAGCTTTTATGAAACGAGAGTTACTTCAGTGGATGATTTAATTGAGGGACACGAGGAAGATGAGGAATACAAACAGGGAGTAATGAGGCCTAGGAGAGAACTACCTGCTGACATTATGGAACTACCTGGTATTTCATAGGCTATGACCAACTTGTTAGTTGAATAACTCGTCAACAGGTGGAGCTAGTGCCGTGAAATTTTGTACACATATATGCAGGGAGTCAAAGGAAATGGATTAGGCTTATTTTCGACGAATACAGTACTGCAGTTGTTTAAGCCAAAATGTCTCGATATTCAGTCTAAGAGCGTGTTTGTTTGGTCAAGGCTTTTTATCATTGTGACCAGAGCCCTGCCGAAACGCTCAGGAAATGCTCTAGTGCCTTTAATTTCCTTTAGTCTCAAGTGTTGATCCTGAAAGTTTGAAATAAAGATGATTTCCTCAATACCGCCCACAACGCACTAACTTACACCCTTGAACATGAAAAGGATGAAGCTATCAACTTTCTTGACGTCAACATTCGTAGAAACGCCCGCACACAAAAATTCGAATTTGCAATATTCAGAAAACCGTCCACCGCAGCAAATATCATCTCATATGTCTCCAACCATCCCATGCAACATAAAACAGCAGCATTAGCATACAATTTTAGAAGAGCACTCACATACCCCATCACCAATGAAGCCAGGAGATATGAGATCGTCACTACAGAACACTAAGCTATTTCGGTCCCGAGACATAAACTCGCCAAAATATTCAGAGAAGAAGGCCTCGGGATCGCACTCAAAACTAGGCATAACAACCAACTACTCCTCAATCCGAAGAAGAATAACACCGACAATGATATTTACAAACAAGCGGGCGTATATCAGCTATCATGCCCTGATTGCGACGCTATGTACATAGGATGTACAACCAGATCTTTTCACATTAGATTCAAGGAGCATAGACGGTCATGGACTAATGGAGATAACGCATCCGCATACGCCACACATCTCCTCAAAAACAAACAGATTGTTGGGAATAGAGGAATGCATGTCTGTCATTTGGACAAGCAACAACAAAGCCAAGATCCTACTACGTGAAGAGGTAGAAATCACGAAAAGACGACAAACACACAACCATCAACACTACTCAACAACCAGACGTTCTTTGAAAGAAAGGACCTAATCCAAGTACTCATCAAGGCTGAGGCACGAACAAGGAACAAAAACCGGATGCTACCCACATAGCCCTCTATTAGGTCCGCGCATTTCTACAATCTTCCTGTGTATGTCCATCCAATGACTATTCAAATATTATATCAATATTTCTTATTTGTTTCTGTATCCCACACTTCCTGTATAAATACCTGGCCATGGCTAGTTTAACTTCTTGTAGATGTATAGCCTCCGATGATGGTGTAATGCCGAAACGCGTAAGGCGCAATAAACTTACACTACCGTATCATTTTTGACCCTATTTTCTTTTAGTTAAATAAAGATCTTTTTCCGTTCAAATGTTATTTGCCTTTTTCTTTGGTCTATACCCTGTGAAACAACTGCAATACTGTATTCATTGAAAATAAGCCTAATCCATTTCCTTTGACTCCCTGCATATGTGTACAAACTTTCACAGCACTAGCTCCACCTATTGACGAGTTATTCAACTAACAAGTTGGTCATAGCCTATGAAAGTCCTGGTATTTTGTCTGATGATTCCGATATTAAGGATTTGAAGCGTAAATGTAATGAATAATGTAATTAATAAATTTTTATTTTGAAATATGATGTTCATTTGTTTTGTTTACAATGCACTGGGTGCGTGTAATACACGGGTGCGTCTTATATTCTGAAAATTACAGTATTTATTTGTTATACTTACAATTTTCAAGACAAAACTTTTTATCATTAGGGATGGACGGAAGTCTGAAACGGCTGGAATCTGAGGTGGCATTGAGAATAGGGTTATCGTTATTCTCTGGAGGTGAGCAAAGCTTCTTATTCTTGAAAGAGGTTAAATATATGCAATTAGAAGTGTTGTAACAACGAAATATTCTTTGAAATTTATCGAGGCAATGAAATTCTCACCGAATGGTGTTCTAGAGGCTGCAAACGCAATGCAGCCGATATGGGACGGGAAGAGGAATCACCACTCTCATAATGTAATTTACCTAAACTGTAAATCAACATAACTCATGTTAGAACGTATTTGGCAGGATAAGTTTAAGGGGGCCAAGAGTTAAAAACATCAGAATAATACCTATGTGAACCCCAAATCAATATGTGATTCTCAGTTAAAGTACAATATTTGAAAAATCTATACAAGAAGTGTATTCTTGACCTACGTGTCACTTCCCCATTGACTGTTTGCGGGATACAGTCAATCTCGGGAAAAACAGAAGGAAAAATCATCATACCATGTTTTCTCAAGATTGACGATATCTGTCATATAGGCAGAATTGGCACTTCCATCGAACAGAAGTGTCATAGAGGTCACCCCAATCTTCTTGTATTCAAGTTTTCTAATGTCGAACTCGACTGATGATTGTTAAAAACTTGTTTTAGAAATAAATACAAGTTTGTTCCAATTTTGAACCGTGGAATTTTTTTATTGTGTAACAAAGAAAAATTCAATCTAAAAGGGAAAAAAAATGATATTACTCTCTTCTAAATGAATAACGTTGCTAGAATAGAATGAAAGAGATTCCTACAACCTTTTCCTACAACACTTTTCACACGATCAGGCATTGATTCAATTAGTGATTGCCACATTGAAATATTAAATTCTGACCAGCTTTCATGAACTGCTGTTTTAAGTTCCGCTAGATCACTTGGATGTTCCTGGCAATTTGTTTCTTCAGAATTCTCCAGATATTTTCAATTGGGTTAAAGTCCGGACTATTGGGTGGCCATGGCAGTGTTAGTATGTTGCATTCTTCCAAGTATTCCTTGACTTATTTGGATCTGTGGCATGATGCGCTGTCGTCTTGGAAGATGAAATTATCATTTTCGAATGCATCTTCAGCTGATGGTATAAGAAAATTTTCTAAAATAGCAAGGAAACTTAATTTTAGATCTTAGGCAATATTTGGCAAACTTTTCTGATGAAAGACGTCACACAAATTCTCCACCACAGCTGACACACACTGGGACTCATCACGTTTCCAGTCTTCTAAGGTCCAGTGTGAATGTTCTTTAGCCCATTGTAGTCGAAATTTTATGTGACAAGCAGTAAGTTCTGTTTCACCTCTGCCTTTCTAAATCGGTAGCCCATCTTGTTTAATCATATCCGAACAGTTTAGTCGCAAACATTGGTACGTGAAAGTTTCTTCCATTCCACGTTTAACTGTCTTGATGAAGAGTTTCGCATCTTTTTCACAATTGTTTTAAGCATCTTATTTTCTAGCACTTGATTTCTTTGGTCGTCCGATACGATGTTTTGCTTTGACATCACCATCTTCACGGAAGTTTTTCCATATTTTAGCAAAAGTTGATTGGGCACATTTCATAATTGCCTGTGACTTCTCTTTGAGTCTTATTTTCACGTAAAAGTTGTACAATGCGGTTTCTTATGGCATCAGTCAATTCTTTGACAGGACCCATTTTGCTCCAGTAAATTCTTGTGAAATCAGCAAGTAACCCAAGAATAGTTCTGTCGTAATATGTAGAAAACATCATAATATTCAAATTCGTGGGTTGTTCCATTTTCAAAAGGTAGGTAAAGCATCGCTTTCACACTAAATATTACGCGATTCCAAATTTTTTTCCTGAACTTTTGATGATTCCAAATTTTTTTTCCAACAGTCTTCAACTTTAAGTTGTAATATTTGTATAAACTCTGCACTTTTTTTTTTTCATAAATGTACAAAATGTTTTGATTGGTTGGTTTATTAGAATTTTTGGCGTCGACTACTAAGGTCATTTTGCACCTTTTACACAAGTTATATCTTACGCAGCTCAGGACAAACGCAAACATCCATGTCCACGGCGGGATTCGAACCCATGACCAGGTGGACTCGAGAACTAGAAAGCCTACGCACTAGCTCTCTCGGCCATCTGGTCGGCACGCAGTGTTTTGAAATTTGTTTTATATCTCCAATACAACGGTTTTCAGTGGGCGGTGATTCCAAATTTTTTACCAGGGGTTGTAGTTTCAACATGTGATAGATTTGACTCTTCTTTTCGTTAGTTGCAAATGAAGGTATACTTCAACTTTAGGATATAAATTAAGATGAAAAAATGAAAGGAAAATTTCCGCAACCTCGATTCAAACCAAGGACCTTGTGTATCTAGCTCGCTGCCTCTACAACTGGGTCACTGCAGTCACTAGTACAGTATCATGTTCGCATCACTCGATACTTTTTCTGTAGAAATTATTTATTTATTTATTAGCAAGCACCCCATCACAGGGATGAAAGGGTAAAAGGGTAAAAGGATAAGTTAAAAATACATGCCATTAGGCAAAAGTCTAAAAGGAGGCCGGAACGACAATAAAGGTAACGTAACCGAAAGGAAGGAAAGCCCAGTAAAGGGCTACAGACAGGACCAAGAGAGTCATACATGAGTCGGTACTTGTATACTGCATTGAGTTGAAGCACACGAAAAAATCATAGACCGTATGTCAAAAGGTAAGTCGTTCCACAGAGATATAGCGTTATACGGAAAGCTTTTTGATTTAACTGTTGACACTATGTTAGGGATCTCAAAAAGATATCTCCGCGCTTGTCGGACCTTGGGAGTAGTCCTAAACCACTGCCCGACAATCGTGGCAGGATGTTTATCATTATAGAGAGCGTCTACCTAATTATTTTCGCTATCGCATTAGAAATGTAAAAACTTCACATGTTGCAGAAACACTACCTACACTGAAGACCAAACTCTTCGAAAGGTTATGATGAGGAACAGTTTCAGCAGCTTTTGTAATTATGATATTATATAAAAAATGTTTATTCAATTTGGGTCCTTGATAAAAGCATAAGATTTATTACATTTCTGTGCATATGCGACATTAATTCAAAGTCTAGTTAATGTTAAGGTTACTAATAGTTACAACTTTTGTTCTGAATTAACAGATAATAAATTCCATGATATCTAGCATGGAAAATTTTGTTTGGTGGATATTTCAGTTTTTTGTTATAAAAGTTTTTTAAAAAATGTGTTTTTTTGTTGTTTGTTTGTTTGCATTTTTTCACTTTGGATATACGACAAAAATCAAGTACAGGGTGCGGCAGCGTTCATAGCGTAATATTAATAGCACACCATAAGGAAGTAATTGCTTTTTATTTATTACTCTTTATATCGAATAGTAGTTACAAGTATGCCATTTGTTAATTTGTAAGTCAATGTTTGATTGGGTTAATTAATGTTTGACTATAACTCCTGTCAAATGATATCTCCGCTGAATAACACATTCATCTAAGCGGCGTTGGAAGCTGTCCATAACTCGTCTGGGATATTGCCGATGGCAGTTCTGATGCGGTCCTTCAACTCAGGAATGGTGGGACAACATGTTCGGAATACACTTCTTGCTTGAGGGAAAAATACACTGCCTACAGAAAAAAATCAGCACTTGTGAAGTCACCAGGAGATGTCACCATAACGAGAAATTACTCTCCCCGGAAAGGTCTGTCACAAGAAAGCTATGCAAATTCTGGCTGTATGCGAGATCGCTCCGTCTTGTTGAAACCACAATTGGTCGATATCCACATTCAACATTTATTCCAATAATCATTATTCCAACGCCACTTAGATGAAGGTTTTGTGCGGCGGGGACATCATTTGACAGGACTCGTATTCAAACTTTAATTAACCCAATCAAATATTGACTTACAAATTAACAAATGGCATACTTGCAACTACTATTTGACATAAAGAGCAATAAATAATAAGCATTTATTTCCTACTGGTGTGCTATTAATATTACGCTATGAACGCTGCTGCACCCTGTATAAAGCCAGACAAATTTCATTACCTTTACCTGTCAAAAGTAGAGTCACCTCAAATCCTCTTGTTATGGTGCGAAAAGTGGATGATTCCATCATATCAAGAATGACCATGAAATTTAATTACGCAGTGAAAGGGTTAATTATACTAGGCACAGAAGCATCCAATCAAAAATTAGGTATCTTTATTGTAATACATTGTTAATTAATTGTTCTATCGAAAAATGGAAAGAAAACTCCTGCAACCTGGGTTCGAACCAGGAACCTCAGCTATCATGGCCGATGCCTCCACCAATTGGGCTATCGCAGACACCATGGACAGCCAAGCTGTCTCAAGTTGTCACGGTTGAAAGCCCAATGGGAGACGGGAACCTGGCCCGCAGATCGAGAATCTCTCCTATCCAACCATCAGAAAGTTTGTTGTGTTGATGATACTATCATCATACTGCACTGATCAAAAACTGATGCCAACCATGTCCTTAGCACGTTTAATACGAGGGTTGTAGAAAAAGTTTTGCCTCCTGGTCCGTAACTTTATTTGTTAACCGATTTTCAGAATTTTTTTTTGTATCTGATACTTTCATTTGCCCTCTATGTAAAGCATTATTCACTTTTCGACATAGTCCCCATCCCTTTCCACGCATTGCACCAACGCTTGAGTAGTCGGGTGAACCCGTCGGAAAGGAATTCCAGGGTTGTTGTCGACACGAGGATTGAATGGAATCTTTCACCTCGTCGTCAGAACACAACTCGTGTCCCCTAAGGTGCTCTTTCTTCTTGGGAAGTGGTGAAAGTCACAAGGTGCAAAGTTTTTATTTTTGAACTGTAGGCGCTGCAATGCCTCTTTGTGGCGATCATGTATGGGTGAGCATTATCGTGCTGCAGAAGAGGGTCCAAAGCTGCCATTCAATCATGGTGTCGACAACAACCCTGGAATTCCTCTCTGACGGGTTCACTCGACTAGTTGGTGCAATGTGTGAAAGGGATGGGGACTACGTTGAAAAGTGAATAGTGCATTGCATTGAGGACAAATGTAAGTACAGTGGAACCTCGGTTCACGAACTTAATCCATTCCAGGAGTCTGTTCGTGAACCAAGTTGTTCGTGAACCGAGGCAACATTCTCCATTCAAATCAATGTTAATACAATTAATCTGTTCTAATGATCAAAAACAGATTTTTTTTCCATAAATGTGGGTGCAGTACAGTAATTTAAGAATGACATTAAAGACAATTGTACAGCCATGTTGTCATTAAGTGTCTTAAAGACAACCAAGTTGTCAAGATAGAAAGCCCAATGGAAGGCAGACAGCTGGTTCACAGATCGGGAATTTCTCCTACCCAAACAATCAAAAAGTTTGATGAACACAATAAGAAATACAGAATATGAACTGCAGGAGCAAACTCGCAAATAAATGATATTATTTGAAAAAAATGGATGAAAAAATTCTGCATGCGATAGCCCAATTAGAAGAGGCGTCGAGAATAACATTAAAGATATAAAACCTAAATTGCGAACGTTATTAAACCCATCTACCCATGCGTACAATGGCAAATTAGTGATGCGCCAGTTCGTGAACCGAAAATTGGTACGTAAACTAGTGTTGAGTGATACTCAATTTAAGTACTCGATACCATCGATACTCATGTGGGTATCGTCGATACCAATTACCGATACTCGATACCAAAAAAAAAGAAAAAAAAAGACATTACTTTTATATTACATTTTTATTTATCCTCATTCATTTTATACATTGAATTTATGAATAGAAATTTATCTACACTTTTTGGGTTTAATCTTGACCTGACCTAACCTAACCTAACTCTCCAGCTTTACTAAATGTGCGTTCAGAAGGCACAGAAGTTGCACTAATGTGGTGTTTCAGTATGTAAATTTGTGGTGTTTGATCCATGCTTCAATTTCTTCTTGCAAATAGTGCAAACAGCGAGGCTTTTGTCTGTACTTTTTTCAAAAAATTTCCATACCACATTCGATGTTGTCGCCATAGCATGCTTTGCTAAACATAATGTTGAGTGACACCCGATACTCGACGAATGTTATTTTCCCCATATAAAGGGTACATATTTATAGAGATGCCAAGAGTAATAATGGGTGCGATTCCCAACTTGGGATTGGTCGATATTAAAACCTTTTAATAAAAAGCAGGCGATAGGATAAGCGAATGGCCAATGAAAGCACCTAGATATGAGAGGACACAAAACGCGATAACGGATTGGTTAGATAAGTGAAGTAAAAAAAAATCAGCCCAGAAATTCGGGGCCAGAATTAAGGAATCTGAGAAACAACACGTGATAATCGATACTTCAAGCGAAGTATCGAGTATCAAGTATCGCTCAACACTAGCGTAAACCAAAACAAAAACTGTTTTTCGTAAACCGAATTGTTCGTGAACCGAGGTTCCACTGTATCGGATACAAAAAGAATTTTGAAAATCGATTAACAAATAAAAAGGTACAGCCATGGTGGCATTACTTTACGACCAACCCTTGTAATTGTTTTATTGGACTTAAAAACCTAGCGTCAATAAACTTCGGACACCAAGTAATTTGGCTAAAAACACAGTGAAAAGTGCATACAGAGGATTGCAGGCTAATGAAAATAAATTTACTGAGTAGATGGAACAATATCAACATCGACAGGTTTCAAAGAACTTCGTACACAAGGGGTCACCAGCATATAGAATTTTCCTGAAGGCTGTAGAAACGCCCAGAATGCTTTGCATCAGGCTTTAAAAGCACCGTCCACGCAACAGAGCACAGTATTCATGTTGTTTTGAACCATGGAACGTGGTAAGCCAGTAGAAACGTGTATACGGCAAAAAATTATACAGCAGTTCCAGAATAACAAATCCCAGCGAGCTATTGCCCATGAATTATCAGTTCCACTCTCTCTCTACTGTTAATGGGATCATCAAGCGTTTCAGAGAAATCGGGAAAACAGAACCAGGGACTGCACCAGGCAAGTAGCGATTATTGAATGTTAGGGACCTACGAGTATTTCGACGTTACATTGTGAAAAACAGGCATGCTCCCAGAAGTGAAATGACTGTTTGGGCTCAAGAATATTTTCATCTACCCATATCCGAAAGCACAGTCCGCCGTTACATCAGAAGATGCAACTATTACTTATACGCTACAAAGAGTAAGCTATTTATGAGCACTGTAGCTAAGCGTCGCCGGGTAGCATGGGCCAGAACCCATCTAAAGTGGACCCTTGCTCAGTGGAATAGTGTTCTGTGGTCCGACGAGTCCACCTTTGCAGTGATGTATGGCAACAACGGTCGCAAGGTGCTAAGGACCAAGCACGAAAGTAATCATCCAGACTGTTACCAGAGGAAAGTTCAGAAGCCTGCATCGCTTCACTTTTGCGAGGGCACTATTAACTCTGCTGCCTATATAAACATTCTTCAACAGCATCTGCGTCCATCCTGCCAAACTTTGCTCAATAGAAAACCAAGCATCTTGCAGCAGGACAATGCGAAGCCTCATGCTGCTCGGAACACCAAGGCTTGGCTACAACGGCAGCATTTCAGGGTGCTTGACTGGCCTGCCTGCAGCCCAGATCTGTCACCCGTTAAAAATGTATGGCGCATTTTAAAGTGAAAAGTCAGACAGCGGAAGCCTCGAACACTGCAGCAGTTGCGGGTGTGTATTTCCGAAGAGTGGGACAAAATTCCAGTAGAAACAAGGTGACGCCACTCAGTGGTAATGTGCAATAAACGGTACGGTGTACGAAGTTCATTGACGCTAGGGTTGTATATTTGAGGAGTTTTTAATAATATTAGGATCATGTCCATTAATCACATAAATGAAATCTATTGAATTATGGATTCATTATCTACATCATTATCACCTTTGCTAGAAAATATACTTCAGACTTTAATTGAAATCAAGGATTTATTAAAATTTCTCTTACCGATACTTGTAACTGTTTCCCTGTTACTGAAGTAACGAAATAATTGATTTGAATCTCATCGGGACAGTGATGGTTCAGTATGACATTCCCAATTATTTTCTTATCAGCTAGTTTAGTAACATTTTTAATAATAGAATTAGTACGCAGGCTTACGTAATATTCTCCGGAGCAAAGGTATTCTGAAATTTTAACGTGAACTTTTTTTTTTCTCTAATAAAATTAGGAATTAAAAATCAATATTGGGAATATATATATAAAGTAGTTAATGTGATTGGCTTCTTATTGATCCATTACTGTATCAAAAACAAGGAAGAAGCCTCGGTTTTTATTTTTGTTGTCTCTTGTGATGCTTTCCATATAAAAACTTAGCTAAAAATATCATGTTTGTGTTTTAGTCGAGATGCTTCCCTGTAGGACCTAATGATTCTATATATGCTATGCAGTTTATTATAATATTATGATTTACAGTAATATATATTATTATTATTAATTTGTGTTTGCGCGTGCGCTTCAAAAACAGTCGTCATATAGATTACTTTAATGTTTATTGTTATTAAAAACAATTTATAATTTCCCACCACCTAAATTCGTCTTTAAAGGTATTGATTACTTCCTTGCTCTCTTTTAACGTCCTCCTCCTCCTCTTTAATGTTTTAATGATTTCTGTGGCGTTTATCGATTTGTTCGAGATCGAGCGCTCATGTTTTTAGTAAAGTTTTAAGCTGAATATGAAAGTGTTACTTACCTGAATGAGCTGGGCGGGCGCTGCGAGTGAGGTGAGGTTTTCCCAAAGAGTCGCCTGTTCTCTTCGCGCGGTGTGAAGGGTCGCCGAGTGCTTACAGGCCGGATCGATGCCCGAGCCTCGCTGATGATTTCGGCGCTCGTCTTGGAGGTCCTTGGGGCTTCGTAAAATGGGACGTCGATGGGCTTGGGATGATGCTTGGCGAGCGACTTGCTGCTGTTTTGACTTACTGCTTCCTGCATAATGAATTCGCTTCGGGTGGATTGTTAATTAAAGAAAGATGATGATGAGGAGTACTGTCAGTTTATGTATGTATTAGAAATTAGATCGCTTTGCTTTTAAACTTGTTCGAGGCGAGGTCTTGGATAGCTGCGACTTCTTTTGGTGCCTTCAGAAAATACCTGAGTTCGTGTTGTTTTTGATCCATCTTGGAGTTCGTTTTTCACGAACAAAATCGATCGCTTTCCCCCTGTTTCTCCAAGCCTTGCAGGGTAACCGACATGGCGAGCCAACACATAACAAACCTTGTGAATTCGTCGTCGTTTACCTTCTCACTCGGACACACTGCTGAAGCCGAGTTTACTTCCACACACGCCCTCCTCCTTTTTGGCTACTTTCCTCGACACCAATTTGGATTTCCCAGCAAAATTAAGAGTAGCTACCATTTTAATTAATTAATATAAAGGCACACGCCTTTTGTTATTTTTTTTTTTCTTTTCAAGTTTCACGCCTTCTTGTGATGAAAAGCGTAAAAAAGTACGCGCGTCACTTTTAATATTTTTAAAATAAAATTTAATTTTTGACGACTTCGGAAACTCGCATCAAGAAGTCGAAAAAATAAAAAATAAATTTTCACTTATGGATTTTTTTTTTTTTTTTTTTTGCAAGTTATACTTGAAATGAAATTCTCCTTTTAAACATTACATGAATAAAATAAAGTAACATTTAAATTTATTATCTTTCCCAATCCATTTTGTCTGTCACCATTTTCAGGGAATATATTAATTGAAAAAAACAAAAAAAAAAAAAAGATTCTAGGGTAGATGTACCAGTAGTTGACAGTCCACGATTTAAAGGCTTTTAATAAAGTGACAAAGCAAGAAAAGGGACTGGGGTTGCCACCTCTTATTAAACAACGTATTAGGCTTCCCAGAAGAGTAAAAAACTAGGAACTTTGGTCCCTTTGCCGGCCGCAAACACGTGTCGATTGTTCAATGCCTTCTCGAGTCGAAAAAACCTTGTAATGAAGCACTACGCGAGGGTTTGAGTACTTGAATTTATTTCATGAATGTTATGCAATATTTGTTATTAATTTTACGTGAACCTTTTTGTGTGATCAGTGGACAATACTTCTAGTAGTAACAGAATTTCTGATGACTAATTTGTTAACTGTTTTAATCCACCGTCAATTACCAGAACCCAGATATGTAGTGTCACTAGTAATTGACAGGTTATGTCAATTATTGATAATTTCTGTGTTTAAAAAAACAAACAAAAACGAACACAAAATATACTAATGTAGGGTAATAATAAGGAAACATGATGGCTTTAAGTGTAACTTCTGAATTTCCAGTATCTGACCTAACTGTGTCAATTATAGGAACTTGACTGTCAATTTCTAGATCACCCACTGTGACATAAATCTTCTAGGCCCTATTCGCCGATTCCTTTTGTTGGTCCTGAATCTTGCCACAGAGACGATCAACAGATAGCCCAGGAAAAGTTATCTTCTAATAAGAAAACTATATTCTGTTTACTATGATAAGACGTAGCATAGGATGAATTGGATGAATTTTGCCAAGTAGTTGGAGAACCGTTGTCAAAAATCAAGTTGGCCAAGGTCTGATGATACTGGAAAACACCTTCATTTTCTATGGTCTTTGCACTGAATATGGGAGTGGTCTGATTTTATTTATTATTTCAAAGGGGAACAAAAGATAAATGATCAATATGAACAACTTAAGTTTTAAAAAGCACAATTGTAGTTATGTTAAATACTTTACACATTCTTAAAAATGCTTGATTTCTTCAGCTATTTTTGAATGTTATCAATTATTTTTGTAAAAATCTGTAATAAAAATGTGGAATTAAAATATTGTCAATTACTGGTACATCTACCCTACTGTGTCCAACGAAAGTATTACATTTCCGATTTCAATTCTTAGACCACAGCCTACATGATTAGAGACTGGTTAGACATTGTTGCTAACAAGAGGACCGCACGGACATGTAATTGAAATTTTAGGAAGTCAATCTACAACATTAGTATACCTTCTGCGTAAAAGGATTTGACTCAATGGCTATTCGTTACGGAGAGAAAAAATTTTTTTTTTTACGTTTATTATTGTAGTTGCCGATATACAATTTTAAATGAATTTCATACGCTTTCAAATAGATTTAATACATTTTTAAATTAATTTAATACGATTTTAAATAAATGTAAATGGAATTTCATTACTAAACTAAGTAAAAAAAATGGAAAGCGAAGTTTAGTCTCATCGCGCTACTGGGGCGAAACAGCGCTTTCAGAGTGGACAACAAGCTCTTTTTCATCATTATTTCGATCAGCTGAGGTCGGCGTATCATTAAAAACCCTCACAGACCATCTAATGATTTATTCAACAAGCTCTTGTTATACAAGATAGTGATTCGTGCCATTTTACTAAACGGTATGCCTGCTTGGGCTTCCATTTGCAAATCGAGATGGAAAGATCTTCAGACCTTCCAAGATGTTACCCTCCGGTCCATTGCTCAACTAGACAGAAGAGTTGCTAACAATCTCTCTGTCTATGAAGATCTGGGTGCCTGTTCTAGTATTAAATATTTGAGCATATTGAAATATGAGCATTTTCACAAAATAATGTTTAACTGCGCATGCGCAAGCGTTACCAAATTGTGTTTTACATAATTTATTGGTTCCTATGTTCAAACACTTCTCAGGAACATGCTGCCCAAGATGGAATATCATGAAAATACCCTGGTTGCTGGTTTCCTGGACCTCGTCATATCTTGGATGTCAATTTCGAGAACATTAACAAGGCCGAGTTCCCCAACTACTGGATCTGCTAGATCCTAGTTTTTCGGACAATCCGCAATCCGATTCTCGTCCTAAAGGGACTCTTTTCTGGATGACTTAAAGAGGTTCATCAGGCTTCTTTCCTACTTCAGTGTACCTCGTTTGGTTTACTTTTTGGGCGAGCGTGTAAAGTGAGCTAAAGGCTCCTGGACCACTCGTACTACTTTTCCACTACACTGATCGATTGTCGATAATTGTAACGCCTTAAGCTTCTCTGAATTGTACGACTTGAAAGATTTTAAATAAATATTCGTTTATGTCAACAAGTTTTGCATTTTTTTTTAACGATAACAACATATTTGTTATAGGTTAAAGTTTATCAACGATTTTATTAAATTTTAAATATTTATGTATAATCGATGGATTTCTAAAAAGGTCGAATTGTTTTCAAACCAATCGTTTTAGCCATCGCACGGCCCTACTGTGAAATACCCTCTCAGTACAGAAATACGGAAGAAATATTTATTTCTAGTATTACTGTATTTACTTTAGTTTTATTATATTACACAGTGGTTAAGTGTTTGTGTTATTTGTTTGTTACAGTTTTGTATTCTGTAATTGAATTAAAAAATACGGAGTGTCTATTTCGAAAATTATTATAATATATTATAACAGTATTGTTAATTGTAAATAAAATAATACTAAAAATATTCATTCTTACTTATTTCTGTATACTGAGGGGTGAATTCATTATAAAGATGCCCATTGAAAAAGATTTACTGTTAAATAACCAAAGAGAATTAGAAGCAATTTTATTTTGTTTTATTTTCCTATATCTAATATAAAGATTTTCAACCATGTTGTTTAAATGTTTCCAAATCCTTACCTCGGACACGATGTCACTTTACCAAGCTTTACAGAAGAGCAGTTTGGACATGTTTACAAAAAAAAAAAAAAAAAAAAAAAAAATTGTTATCCCATTATTTTCTTACAAGTTAATTCGATTTTTGTAACAAAATTTTACCAGAAAACTCAAATTCTCGAGTCGCGGGTTCGAGCCCCGTTGCAGCATGGATGTTTTTATCTGTCCTTTATTATTTATGTGGAAGGAAACGGAAAACACCGCATTAATTCTTATTCCTTTGATTACCAATAATATTATCTACTGGTAAAAAAAATAAAAAAAATAAATAAGAAATGAGTTAATTTAATGTTTTATTGATGAAGAGGTGAACAACCCCGATGAGCAGACACGTGAACGCTAATTATGCGAACGCACGATATATCATTTTCGTGTAATTTCAACATCTGACAGTCCGAAAATCAAGAATTAGAGCGACTTCGAATGCAGCACTGGGACCAGAGAGCTCAACCCAGCATTTTTTGTGGTTGCAAATAAATAAATAAATAAATAAATAAATATAAGCACAAGGGCTATTTTTGCAGAAACCACATTGAAGAAACTTGATACGAGGATGGGCTGAAAAGTAATGCCTCCATGGCTGTAACTTTTTAATTTTTTAACCGATTTTCAAAATTCTTTTTGTATCTGATACTCCCATTTCTCCTCTGTGTAATGCACTATTCACTTTTCGACATAGTCCCCATCCCTTTCCACGCATTGTACCAACGCGTGACTAGTCGGGTGAACTCGTCGGAGAGGAATTCCGGGGTTGTCGTCAACACCAAGACCGAACGGCAGGTTTCACCTCGTCGTCAGAACGCAACTCGTGCCCCTTAAGGTGCTCTTTCCTCTTTGGGAAGTGGTGAAAGTCGCAAGGTGCAAAGTCTTTCATTTTTGAACTGTAGGCGCTGCTGCAACCCCCTCTGATGTGTGGCGATCGTGTGTGGACGGGCGTTATCGTGCTGCAGAAGAAGATCCAAAGCTGCCATTCGATCCTCGTGTCGACGACAACCCCGGAATTCCTCTCCGATGGGTTCACCTGACTAGTCACGCGTTGCTACAATGCGTGGGAAGGGATGGGGACTATGTCGAAAAGTGAATAGTGCATTACATAGAGGAGAAATGTGAGTATCAGATACAAAAAGAATTTTGACAATCGGTTAAAAAATAAAAAAGTTACAGCCATGGAGGCATTACTTTTCAGCCCATCCTCGTATAATGCTTTCATGGACAGGTGTGGCGCAAACCATTGGAATGTGCCAATGAACAATGCATCTGGTATCACCATCGTGGATCAACACCCGGGATCGTGGTCTGGGGTGCCATCGGCTACAATACCATAACGCCTTTAGTCACCATCCAAGGCACCCTGACAGCAGCACAGTACGTCACAGAGATTCTGCAGCCCGTATTACTGCCCTTTCTGTACACCATACCTGGTGCAGTCTTTCAGCAGGATAACGCCAGACAGCAAACAAGAGCATGACAAGTCTGGGACATGGTGGGACCTCGTTTATGATCACCCCGCAATCTCCATGACTTGACACAGCAGGTTCACCAGGCCTGGGCAGACGTACCCCAAGATGACATTCGTCACCTGTATGATCACCTACACCTGCGTTTGGAACAATGCCATAACCTACTGATGCCGCTTTCCGTTGGGACACCCTGTACAAACGAGTGCATGTCTTGGCTCCATAAGGTATATAAAGGTGTGTTCAGATGTATCTCTTGCTGTATACCTACTTTTGGCTCATTCGGATAACTCCTTATGGGTGGGGCAATTTCATTGCAAAGCAGTGTAGAATTATTCTAAAGTAATGATATAGTTTCCATGTAATAAAATGTACAAAGCTTGATGAAAGTAAATTTGACCACTCAAAACTCACGATGACTTCTTGTAGATCCAAATGCTGGAGGCTTTTCTAAAGAAATTCTACATTCGATGATAGCACAGTGTTGGTTGAAAATGGTGGCAAGTTGACAGAGTGTCAAATGGTTTTTACACAGATGGTAAACTGAAAGCATTAAGAAGGGATATGATTGGCCCGTCATCAATGGTCGTCGTCGTCGTCATTGGTTCAGGTATGGGTAGTTCTTCAATTGGTCAATTTTGGTAGATTGATCAGTTTTCTAATGTTCAATAGTTGGGTATCGCTGTTCAAAAGTCTTGCGGAGTCTTAGCAGCAGATCACGTAGGAACTCCAAAAAATTCAAAAGTCTTGGGTCTCCTGTGCTATGCAGGACATCGAAATCTTCACGCTGGAAATCATGTCTCTGATCCAATATGTGGTCCATAGATCTTGATATACCGTTCCTTACACACGCTAGGTGTTCATTAAGGTGTAAACGCCTGGTCTATTCTCAGTCGGTACCGCATCTTTGGGGTTCCCCAGTTGTCTTCCCAAGGTGCTTCTGTAAGTTATCTCCAGACCAAACTCCCTGGCTATCTTATCCATACCTCTATTAAGTTGCCGCCAGTCTAGCCTCAGTTTCCTTATTTGCCTGTAGTGTGGTGATTTCTTTTACCGCCAATTTTTACCACATCCGATTGTGAGTGATCTTTCATTGAACTTAACTATTTCCAGCTGTACATCTTATTACATGGAAAATATCATAGCAGTCTATAGTTGTTTTTTTGTACATATTTCACCACCCCAAATTGAACCTAGAGGATCGGGACGCATTAATATGGCCACCTCTCCTCGAACATGTTGGAAAGTCCCATGTATGCATATGAAAAATCATTGCATATCATTAAAAGCTGACAACAGCAGACGTGTAGTAGCATCCGTTAACACAGCAATTGTCGCAGTCATGGGCAGAGCAAGTGACCTGTCGGACCTCCAAAATGGGATGATCACTGGCTGTCGGGCCAAGGGGGGCAGCATTTCAGAAACGGCCACCTTTGTGAAGGTGTAATGCGACTGGACGAACCAGACAGTTTCGAGCAACCGAAGCGGTAACTGTGGGGCCCAACGGGCCATCGATCCTAGAGGGAAGTGTCGGTTACGACACCTGGCCAAGACCAATCGGCGCGCCACAGTTGAGCAACTGACACAGCAAATGAACAGTGGGTCCACTAGGCGTGTCAGGACCTAGACAGTGCAACGATCCCTCTTGATGTTGGGGCTCCGGAGTAGGTGTATGGTAACAATGCCCATGTTGATGCCTTTTTGGACATCGGCCGAGTGGCAAAGGGCTGCTTTCTCTGACGAGTCGTGGTTTCTGGTGAACAGAGTGGACGGACGACAGAGAATTCACCGGGAAGCATCTGAGAACAGGCATCCCGACACCATTGTTGGCAGACGAAAGGCTGGTGGAGGAGGTGTGACTGTTTGGGGGATGTTTTTATGGTATGGTCTGAGTCCACTGAAACCGCTAGAGGGTACACTGAATACTGTCCGTTACCTGACGATCGTCGCAGACCAGATACACCCCTTCGTGTCGACAGTGTTTCCTCAGGGTGTTGGCACCTTTCAGCAGGACAATGCTCCTTGCCATACTGCCAAAATTGTCCACGACTGGTTCGAGGAGCACGAGGATGAATTCAAGCTACTCCCATGGCCACCAAACTCCCCGGACCTCAACCCCATTGAACATTTGTAGGACCATCTCGATCGCCATGTCCGCAAATTGGACCCTCCACCACTGATCGCCAAATGGTCCCAGATACCTGCAACCACCTTCCGAGGACTTATTGACTCTCTGCCACGTCGACTAACTGCTGTGCTTGCCGCCAAAGGTGGACATTCCCGATACTAGCAGGTGGTCATATTAATGTGTTCCAACCCTGTAAATTGCATTGTTGAAATTTATGGTAAGCATGTTTATCTTAGATTCAATTTCACTTCAAGTAAACAACTATCAGTTTTATTTTAATTCCACCAAACATACAATTAAAACTAAATAAATAAATTACTACATAATCCGTTTTAAGTATTTTTTTTTAATTTTAAGAAAACACACAAAAAAATATAATCAAATTATATCCGAGCATTATTCTATGAAAAACAATAAACACCTTCTGTTTTCTTTTGTACTTTTTACAAATTCTTTGTTTTCGAGTTTAATAAATTTTTCAAATGTAGTTCTCGTTTCCCTTCTACGTAATGAAGAAAAGTTTCTATCCTCTCTTCTCTTGCACGAATCCACGACTGGACGTTTTCTTCCAAATTGAACTCTTCGTTTTCGGCGAACGAAGGATTTCTTCTCATCAAATCTTCGATGACGCATTCGTAAGCTTTGTTGTGCTGGTAGGTTTCACGTTGCACGAAGCTCTTCTCCTCGTAAGCCTATCGCGTTATGATTGGAATACACGAATCATATTTGAATTTCAAATGAGAGAAAGATTTTTTTACCTGAAACGTACACTTACCTTCGTAGATTGACAATGCCTCTGATAATGAAGCACGGCCCAAAATAGTTGCCAAATTGTAAATTCTGGCCACAATACGTTTACAAAAGCCAGTACAGAATACGCACTCTAAAATGAAAAAAACTCTAACATGAAAAACAACTTACACACCATTTATAGTCTCCAGCAGGACAGAAAAACGAAACTCATTCACCCAATCAAAAACAGACGACAGCAACGGCATTACTTATTGCCGCTATTTCCTTAAGTGAAATCGCAACTGAATCGAAACCGCAAGTGCAGGATTTCAAATATCTTGACTTGTTTATTGGTCCTGGAGAAAAAGTGGCACCCACTGCGGGGATCTACGGCAGAATTGAACTTGAGAAGCTTGTGGAAGAAGCCAACATTTCTACGAACACCAAAACTCGACTCTGCCCTTCCTTCTGCGGATCCGAAACCAGGACCTGTCTCAAACACGATTTGAACAAACTTGAGATACCCCAAATGCGATGCTTGCGGAAGATTTTGGCCGACCACATCACTAATGACGCCACCTGTGCAAGATGTCAACAGCAACCAGGCATCGCCGATCGAATCCAGAAGCAAAGCCCAACGTGTGCAGAATGGGCATGAACAGAAGACCATCCAGACTCAATTTGGAGACAACGGAGAATTAAACAGGCTGCGCCTAAGAAAATATGGGCCAAGCAGATGGAAGACGGCCTGAAGAGCCGATGTATCGACCTTAACCAGAAGAACATCATAGAGCAGGACCACGTATTGGCTGCGTGGCCAACTGCCTCATCCAGCCACGAGCTCAGGGCAGAAGAAGAAGCACATGTATTATGAATGTGTCAGTCTCCTTTTCATTTCATGCTGAAGACTATAAACAAAATAAAATCTTATACTAACGCAAATTTGAAAGTCTAGCATGGTTATGAAATTTGAATGTGATAACACGGAGGGTTGATTCAGATAAAATGAGACGACTTTAAACGCCGCATATGACCTTGACGGAATGTGATTTGCACGACTCGTCCACTATTCATGGAGATTAGCTTTGTATACACTTGTTGCTGTTATTCGGGACATTTCGTGCCGAAACATGGCTTCCAAAATCACAGCCTTTTGGGAAGGGTATACGTTTGGCCTTTCCGACGCTAACTTCAGTCTTTTGTGCATTGTGGAATTATGCAAACGAAATGGTATTGTGGTATCCAAAGCTACTGTGGGTCGAATAATCAAAAAGAACAACTTGCGACCATCTAATGAACGTGGACGAGAAGAGAAGCAGACCAGAAACAAGCCCCAGCCGACACGTGCAACTCAGGTGGTGCGAGAAATCCGGTCTGAAGTGCTGAAAGAAAATCCCCCCACACAGAGAAGTCTAGCCCAAAGGAAAGGTCTTTCACAGGCAACAGTCTCCAGAATAATTCATGACAATCTTGGGCTGGAGCAACGTCATAAAGCGTGCGGTCACACAACCGAGTGACTGAACACAACTGAACATTGCCAAGTCATCTGTGGCTTACTACAGGAAGACGGAACAGGAGACGGGCATATGAGTTATTCCCTTCTCTCATGTGCCTCTAAAATCTCCTGACGCATCACCGATGCATTTCTGTGGTTTTGGTCTCCTGAAACGACGGCTCGGAAGTCGCCGACCAAGAACCGTTGATGGGCTATGGGAAGTGTGTCAGCAGGTGTGGAACGAACTTCCCATGGAGTCCCAACTCAAACTCGGCCTACTTCAGTGGAAATTACGGTGCCGGGCGATAGTCCAACAACGTGGCTCTCACATCGAACACAACCAATGGTGGCGCCATAGTATTACACCATCGTAACAGAACTGCAAAGTCGTCTCATTTTATCTGAATCAACTGTCTGTTTTAATATTTTAATTTCTCGACTTAAAGAAGAGTGTAGATCGTATTGTACAGCAGAATTAAAAAGGCGATACCAATTATGAAACGTTTATGAAACATGCGTATTTCAGTACTGTTTATTTTGCCGCATACTGTATTAGGCTGTTTCGTAAGTATTGGCCGAATTCGCTTAGGCTACTTTCCATGAGTCCTATGGTGCGTAACATTACAGCAGGAACTACGACAACCCCCTACAAAATAAGTACGACTGGTCCAGTAACTACAGGTAGCAGTGCAGATATTAACATCACAGAAGTGCGATACTGAAAAGTTACGGGAAAAAGTGGAACAAAAACAGACTTCCACTGCACGTCAGTTCTCCAACAGGCAACTGTAACCCAAACCCAGCAAAAAGGACATTTGGGTTCCACGTGCCCTCACTGAACAGCAATGCTTGAAAACATGTCTTGCCCTCAAACATCGTGGGGCCCCAACACCGTTTCTGCGCTGTTGACGAAAAACGTGTGCTCTAAGACGACAGAAAATGAAAAGCTCAGTGGCTGAATAATGGGAAACCACCGAAACAGCACCCAAAACCTGAGTTGCATTCAAACAAACTTCAAATTTCATTGGCAACATGTTGTGCACAATGATAGCGGCAGATATTTCACTTGATAACTTGCGTTCTTTTCCTTGTTTCTGGTGTCTTTATCATTCCATCAAATTCGATCAATACTTATGAAACAACCCAATAACTTATGCTGAGAAGCAAACGGTTATAAATTACGACACCTTATAATCTAAACGAGGGAAGAATATTCTGGTTTGTTTGCTTAAAACTCATTTGACGAGTTCTGGCTCAAACCTTTAGGGTCAAAATTCTACAAAAAGAACTGCAAACGGAGTATTTTGAGATAGAACGAATGGTCGGAAATGCACATTTCGGGATATTTTGTTGTTTCAAACAAGTAATATGTATGAGGAACAAACTTATTTATCAGGTCATTGCATATCAAATGTCGGATTGCAGAGGTCATCTTTAATGGCCTTCTAGAAAGGACACCTTCCATACTTACTTACTTTTCAAACCCGCTTATCCGTTAGGGTCGCGGGGGTGGCAGCCCTATGGAGGATCTCCAGCGATCGCGATCTTCCGCCATCAGGCGCATGTCCTCCCTGGTAATACCCAAGCGACTCGAACCCAGATTCTCCATGTAGTCTAGCCACTTGGTATCCACCGATCCCTCGGTCTCTTACCCACCAGCTTGGAAAATAACAACTGCCTAGGAAGACCAGTTTGCATTGGCATCCGTATCACGTGGCCATACCAGCGCAACTGAGATCTCTCGATGCGGAGAAGTAGCAGCTCATCACCTAAAGATTCCCTTATTGTGCTGTTGTACACTCTATCTAGTAGGGTAACACCTGCCACACCTCTCAGAAATCTCATTTCTTGTACCCGCTTGTATCCACGATCGCACTCTTTCGGTCATCACAAAGCCTCATGACCATAGGTGAGAATGGGGACAAAGATGGATTTGAAGACGGAGAGCTTAGCTTCGTTGCCACAGATCGCCAGTTTGCGTCTGACACAGCTTGCTGCACCGATCTGAGCATCCACTTCTTTCTCCTGCCGTCCATCACTCGTGAATGCAATCCCGAGATACTTGAATTTGTCCACCTGTCTCAATGAGGCTCCCCTAACGTGGAGAGCGCACTGAGCAGGCTGTTTTGAAAGGACCAGAACCTCGGTTTTAGCCACGCTGATCTTCATCCCAGCTTCTTCACATTTGGCTACTGCAAACCGGTCTAGTGCATGCTGAAGGTTCGTGCGAGAAGACCCAAGGAGGACAAGGTCGTCAGCAAAGAGCAACCTCTCCACCAGGCAGTCACACTCGTCGCCTCGGCTGCCCCTGTCTATCCAGTCCATAAAGATAATGAACAAGAGGGGCGACAGTACGCACCCTTGGCGGAGTCCAACACCCACGGTGAACGGTCTTGACTTAATGCCATTTATCCGGACACACATCTCAGAGCTTTCGTACAGAGACAGGATAGCAACCAGTAATTGCCCATCCACTCCATACTCTTGCATCACTTGCCAGAGCTTCTCCCGAGGAACACCTTCCATATGCTACTCGAAATAACCCCCATTGCAATCCAAACATTGTTGCCAACGATTTGGCAGCTTCTCGAGCCCTCTCCGATAGAATCCATGGTCACGTGACTCAATATACTCCCGGAATGCGTTTTCGACGTCTGCTTGGGTTAGAAATGTTTTCCTCCGGAGAAAATTGTCCAGGCTCTGGAAAAGATGGTAGGTCAGTAGGGGAGAGGTACGGAGAGTACGGATGTTCCACCAAACTGTAATCATGAGCTTCCTGGGGTGCAACGGGGGTTTAGGGAACTGTCGCGGGGCTCCATCAGCATCCAGCCACTGTGCTGACCGTTTCCTGTTGTCATATAGAAGCCACTTCTCGTCGCAGGTGACAATGCGATCAAGAATCCCCGCTTCTTCGTGGCGCAAAAGCAATTCCGTACACACCTTCAACCGATGCTCTTTTTGGTTTTCCGTAAGTTCATGTGGGACCCATTTGTCCTGCTTTTTCACCTTGCCGATGGTCATAAGGTGTCTACTGATAGTAGAAGCTGACACAGCATGATCCCCTGCAAGGTCCCGAACAGTTTTTGACGGGTCCTCTGCCACAGATCGCTTGAGAACAGCGTCATTTGACACGTCGGGTGGTCTGCCGTGTGGCTCATTTGCCAGGTCCGTCACTCCCGCCCAGAATTTTCGGAACCAACGTTGGACAGTACATTCGTTTATGGTGCTTACACCGAATACCTTATTGATGTTTCGAGAGGCGTCGGATGCAGTGTGATTCAACCTGAACTCGTAATGCATTATCACACGTAACGCGTATGAAGTCATGACTATCTTCGCTTGGGTTCAAACGTTATTAAATATCATCGCAGACATGCAAATTTCAGGCAGCTAGCCGCTGATAGGTTTATCTCTGGGAATATACCATTTTGTTATGGGTACTTGCTACTAAACGTGGAAACCGTGCTGAAGCGCGGAACGCACCTCGAAATCCAACATTTGATTTGCAACAAGCTGATATAATGCATTTCAAAAGCAAGTCGATGGGTGTCTGATGGTGCCTCTACCACATGATACAATACCCCCTAGACATAATAGTCCAAAGGATTGAGATCAGGGGAGCTGAGGGGGCACATGTTGGGAGGGATGTGGTCATGAAGATCTATGCTTGGGTGCTGTGGGCCTTATGACTTGGAGCAGAGTCCTGTTGAAAAATGTACAGCCTACCATGTGCTACAGCAGTAATCCAGGGAGGTCTTCAAACACCATACGTCGGATGGTCGCCTCATTAACCTGCAGCTCCCTCCCGAGTGCCCTTATGGACTTCCCAGGGTCCTCGTCGATTGCAGCTTGGACAGAACGGATGAATTCCAGCGTCCTGATATGGTCCGAGCGCTGACGATGTAGTTTCCTCTGTGAAACGGTTGGGATATCACCACTCACAGTGTCCAGTTCTCCTCAAACTTTGAACACGAACGAACGGGCGACTTTCAGGAATCTCGGAGTCTGAGTGTCCTGCAGCCAAGGAGACGATGACAGCAAGTCGCTGGGTTATCTTAAGATCTGCCATGTTTATCTGCCTCATTTCAGAATTGTTAAATAGTATGACGTGTTCTCAAATACCTGGCATACCCTGTATATGCCATAAATGTGACGTCACACATGACTTTATCAGGGTCACTGGCCTCGTAACTTTTTGTCTTCCAATTCAGGTGACGCTTGCCAGAAAACTTTTCTCTATAGGGAGAAATATCAAAACATAAACATTGAATATCCGCCATCTTTTGAGGGCATCGAGACCCATGGCTGCCATGGCTCTGAACTTATCCCATTGTCATACAATAAATCCAAACACGCAACAACTCGTTACCATCATTATACAATAACAAGTCGGGCAAAAACGGCGCACTTCGATGATGAGTAGCAGCATAGGATTGCCTTCCTCTTGCCCTCAAAAAATGGCAGCTGTACCCATCATTCAATGCGAAGATATTTTCCCCTATACATCCATTTGGCTCTCCCGGGACTACATCCTACTGCACCATATCTGCAAATTCCTGTGCCAAGTAACGCTCCATCTTTAACAACAAGGCACATAAACTGTAAACAAAACAAATGTCACTATAGAAACGCAATGGGCGATTGCTCTGTGATGGCTGAAGTATGCATTTCCGATCACTATCTCAAAGACTTTTAGTCATGAACATAAAAACACATAAAATAAGAAAAACAAAAGGAAAGTGAATCTTACTTGCCATAGTAAAAAGTCACTTAGTCTTACTTCTCCCGACGTCCTTATCATAAGATCTGGTGGTTTTGATTTATTGGTATAAAGACACATTTCTAGAAGTGATTCCGTTACATCACTGCAAAAAAAATACCATTGCACTTGTTAATTAATCCTGAACGCACTTTAAAAAAAGAAGTCACAGTAAACGTAAATAATGCAAGATTTCATTTTGATATACACTGAGTTAGCAAAACTCATGGGATAGTTACTTAATATCTGGTCGGGCCACCTCTGGCCCTGTGGAGTGCAGCAATACGGCGTGGTAGTGAGTCTGCAAGTCCCTGGTACACTTCTGGAGGCAGTTGACACCAGATAGTCTGCAGAGCCGAAGATAGTTGCTGCCCGTTTGTGGGCGGATGATCCAGTGCCCGGAGCCCGACTTCAACAGCATCCCAGATATGCTCGATGGGATTCATGTCAGGGCCCCGGGCTGGCCAGCTCAGTCGTTGGACCTCTCCTGCATGCTCCTCGAACCATTCGCGGACGACATTGGAGCGATGTGGTGGAGGAGCATTCTCATCTTGAAAGACTGCTACGTCGTCAGGGTGTTGAAATGTCAAAAACGGGTGCAGATGGTCTCCGATGAGTTGACGATACCGTGGACCATTCAACGTTTGGTCCAGGATAACCAGAGGGCCCATTCCAAACCAGGAAAATGCACACCCCAGACCATCACTGACGTCCCACCACCCTGCACCACCACCTGTTGGCATGCGGGATCCATCGTTTCGTGAGGTCTGCGCCACACACGTTGATATCGTGACTCAACTGACCATATGACGTTACGCCACGGTTGCAGAGTCCAGCCAAGCTGGTTGGTGGCAAATGCACGCCGGAGTGTCCGACGACGCTGGGTAAGCATTGGCACCCGTGTAGGGCGACGGCTGCCAAACCCGAGGGCATGCAGATTCCGACGGATTGTCCACCGAGAGACGTTTCTAGTGCGGCCAGTATTGAACTGGTCTGTGATTTGCTGCACTGTTGCGCTCCTGTCTCTCTGAATCATTCGTCCCAGGTGTCGCCGGTCACGATCATTCAGGGCAGCTGGACGCCCGGTATGGTGCCTGTTGTGGACTGTGATGCCTTCATCCAGCCATTCCCGATACACCCTGAAGACAGTTGAGCGGGGAAAGCCAAATTCCTGCACCACTGCCGAAATGGAACATCCCATGCGTCGGGCACCTACTATCATACCCCTTTCAAAAGACGTCAACTCGCGACGACGTGCCATTTCTGATTAATCACTTATCCAAGCTCTTCCCACAACGTCTAATGGTCCATTCCCAGAATCCGTTACCCCTGTGAATTCGTGAGCCATGCCCATCAATCAATGTGCTTGCTATCCCATGAGTTTTGCTAACTCAGTGTATACAGGGCGAGTCAAAAGTCGCAGTACTTCCTGTTTTTTCGAAACCTTGCATGAATTGGGAAATCCGAATATTCCAGTAAGGTATGGATGAGTTGGTATATCTTTTACGGTATGTACCGAAAACGGCCGCCATCTTGAATCTAAGTCGATTTTTTTAAATGGAAAGGGGGTCGTGTGATATATCAAATAACATGAGCATTTTCTGACAATTTCATTCCCGTAAACAGATTTGAAGTAGCAGTTATGGTTCAAAAGTTACAACACATTTTGTTTCATTTTGTAGCAGGTAACTGAAGATGGTTTTGACCACGGAGGAGAGAATCGAGGTCATTTTGATGTCTGGAGAACGAAGTTTCCGTGTCCTAGCTGCAGATTTTAACAACCGGCACCCAGAAAGACCTCCAATTTCACACGACACTGTCAGGTGCTTAATTAAGAAATTCCGAGAAACTGGGACTGTGGTCGACAAGGCACGGAGTGGCCGTCCAATAAGTGCTACTGACGAGACAACCTCAACAATGAAGGTCTCAACGTTTGTTGGTAGAATGTGGAATCAGCCAGTCATCGATCGTACGAATCCTTCATGCTCATCAATGGCATCCATCCAAGATTCAGATACTCCAGCACCTAGTACAGGATGACCCATACAAGATCCCTCTTTTGTAACAGACACCATCTCCAGCAACGCTTTGAAGAAGCGTGTGCCAGCATTTCTGCGGAAATCCTTCTGGGAGTGCATGACGATTGGATTCAGTGCCTTTAAATGTGCCTTGACCAACAGGGACACCATATTGAACACATTAAATGAGAACAAAATGTGTTGTAACTTTTGAACCCTAACTGCTACTTCAAGTCTGTTTACAGGAATGAAATTGTCAGAAAATGCTCATGTTATTTGATATATCACACGACCTCCTTTCCATTTAAAAAAATTGACTTAGATTCAAGATGGCGGCCATGCTCGGTAAATACCGTAAAAGATAGACCACCTCACCTGTACCTTACTGGAATATTCAGATTTCCCAATTCCTGCAAGGTTTTCGAAAAAAACAGGGCGTACTGCGACTTTTGACTCACCCTGTACAATCAGCTCTCGCTATAATGAAAGGCAAGGGTTGAAATTAGTGATGTCAAGATCCGGATAATTCAAAATCCGGATATCCGGATCTATTTTTCGGACCTAGGTCCGAGATCTGAGAACCAGATGTTGGTCAGAAATCCGAGATCCGGATCTTGGATGCGAGATCTGAGATCCGGATCTTGGATCTGAGATGCGAAAATCGGATCCTAGACAGGAAATTGTGTATATGCAAACTTTTTCTGAAAGCAGTTTATAAAAGCTTTTATTAAGTGATAGCCTAGTCCTCTTAAGTCCTAATTAGTCTTAATACGCATCCAACGAAAGGATCCGAAATCCGGATCCGATATCCGAGATCCGAAATCCGGATCTGATATCCGAAATCTGGATCCGATATCAGAGATCCGAGATCCGGATACCAGATATTTCTAGATCCGAATCCGGATATTATCAGATCCGAATCAGAGATCCAGATCCAACGGACATCACTAGTTGAAATATTTGTTCGTTATATGAAGAGTTCTTTACACACAAGGGAGCACGTTTCACACATATGCAATGTTATGTGAGCCCCATTGAGACAGATGAAGAAGTTCAAATATCTTGGAACTGCATTCACGAGTGAATGGCAGCAGGGCAGAAAATTAGATGATCGGATCGGTGCAGCAAGATGTGTCAGACGTGAATTGTGGCGATTTGTAGTAAAGAAATGTGAGACGGAGTTTTGAATTGCCCTTCACTATACAAAGAGGCACTTAGCATTCTTTGATAGTATTGGGATCATCAGACAGATTGTTGTATTAAGATGCTAATAAATGGAAGGTGTATTAGAATTCTGCTCGGGACCAACCACTCATTTCGTTTATCAAGATTCGTTATAGCGAGAGCTTACTATACTTTCACTTTTATTTTACTAACAACTTATCAACTGTATGACAAACAAAACAACTGACTAGTACGGACTTACCTAGGTTTAATTAAATCTTTTTGAACCCCTTCAACCAAATCCTTAATGGCAGTGGTAACTTCTTCACGAGATGTGTAAGCAAAACAAACATTTAAAAAGGCGCTGCAAATCGATTTTTCAATGTAATTTAAGCTTGTCATAAGAAACGGGCAATTTCGACAATTGAAAAGCAAGACCATTACTTTTTATTATCTTTTGAAAGATGCACTACTTCAGCTACCATCTGTTGGATATCCTCTGGCAACATGGATAAATTGCCAATAACGCGGATGCACAACCCTTTCTCCATTATCTTCTCCCTAAATTTCAATACCATGGGAGAAAAAAAAATATCAGAACTTCCCATCTCCTAATGTAACTACTACAGGGTATTCAAAATAAGAAAAAACCCTTTCAAAACCATCATGCCACCCATCCTTTGAACCATTGCGTGGCAGACTGTGCCGATTGGCTGTTGGATCGAATTGCATGTGGTTTTTGCTGGTTAATCAAATGAAATCAACATGATTGGCATCAGTTGCCTCGAAACACGATGCCATCATAAGATTATACAGACTGTCTGCAGCTGAATCTGGAGAAGAGTCCACGCCCTATGTGCTTAAAGCTAGCTTAAACAATAATGCAAACACACCTGGACTATCGTAAGCTAGTTTCTTAAACCAGATTAGCATGCTGAACGAACTCAATGTTGCATCTTGGGTATCCACCATTTAATTCATCGGTATCGTTCGCTTCAACTTCTGTGTACAAAAAGCATCAGACCTTTATTTTCCCTGCCTAATCAAACGAACTGCGGGTTTTCTCCTCTGGCAATGAGGTACAGGTATTGGACATTGAAACTGAAACACCTTCGCAAATAGCACTGGATACCCCCAGGGCTGAATAGAACCTTCTGCTAGGTAATTAATCGTATGCATATCAATGAATCACGTGTCAGAGGTCTTGGTAGTCACTCCAGTAGAAAAGTTCGATAGTAAGCTTCAAATTGTCTGTGCAGAGCGCTATAATGGGAGACATATCCGACTTCAAAAGAAGGCAGATTGTTGGGGCGCGTCTAGCAGGTGCCACACTTTGTGATGTCTCACGTGCTACAGTATCCAGGGTGATTGATGTGTGCACATGAACAGGAAGGACGAACCACGTCCAGGAGGAGCAACTGCAGGGGAAAACGGAAGTTGTCGGAAAGAGACGTCAGGACATTGACCAGGATTGTTGCACGAAAGCGGAAAACCACCGCAGCAGAAATCACCACAGAAACGAATACACACCTCCAGGAACCTGTGTGCACGAAGACAATCCGTCGTTACCTGCATAAATCCAACACCCATGGCAGGGTTGCTATACCGAAGCCTTTCATCAGTAGTACAAATGCCTCCAAGCGGGTTCAGTGGTGCCGGACGCATAAAACCTGGACGTTGGACGACCTCAAACGCGTCATATTCTCGGACGAGTCCAGCTACACTGTCTTCCAAACAACAGGGAGGGTATTCGTCTGGAGGAGCCCCTCTGATGCCTACAACCCAGACTGCTTGGCACCCACAGTCAAACACGGAGGTGGATCAGTAATGGGTGGATCAGTAATGGTTTGGGGTGCAAATTGTGCTGGACCTCTACCGATCCTTCCCAAGACGTGTTACTGCTGTGCTGGCTGCCCTCGGTGCCCCAACACCTTATTAAATAAAGATTTTGGATTTCTACCAGGTGTTTCAGTTTCAATGTCCAATATCTGTATAAGTGACCTTCATCCGCATGCATACAGTTAGTCATGTATGCAGAGCTCATGAGTTCTCGAAAAATCAAACAATCAACAAAGAGTACTATCTGATGGTCCTTCGCAATGGCTCCATGCAGCTTTTGGCTGTTCCCCAAACTCAAAACGCTGCTGAAAGGAACCCGACTTCAGTCACGAGAAGACATTATACAGAAATCGACAGGTGAATAACGTTAGCTTTCCCGGCCAAAGGTCCAATACTTTTTGTAACGCGCTTCGTATAGTTCAAAATCAAAGAAAAGAAAACTGGGTTATAGATGAAGTTAGCACCTCAATTACAATTTGAGAGGAAAGCATTGACAACTAACGTATTGCAAGTGGCAACGTGATCAGTCCTAGAAGTTCACCAGATGGTCACTAAGATCTGTGAGGACTAAGCTAGCTTAACAATAGTGCGGACAGGATATAAGGCTCGCCAAAGAAACCATGGTTGGTTGGTTTATTAGAATTTTAGGCGTCGACTACTAAGGTCATTTTGCGCCTTTTACACAAGTTATATCCATACGCAGCCCGGGACAAACACAAACATCGATGCCCATGGCGGGATTCGAAGCCACGACCAGGCGGACTCGAGAACTAGAAAGCCTATGCCCTAGCCTTCTCGACCACCTGGCCGGCAAAGAAACCATGAGAAATTGAAGAGTGTGAGCCACAAGCGTTGCCTCTCTTTCACGCAACTTTTCATCGTCTCGTGTTTTGTTGAGGGTTACATCCTCTGTCATCTGGATATACTGAATGGTTATAATTAAGGTTCCCCACTTCTGCGCAGGCTGCAGACCAGGTTATTGCATGGATAGTGATACATCATAAGTGCTAATTGGAGTGTTCAGAACCGTTACCCAATGGAAGCCAGCAAAAGCTACATGCAATTATTGTGACATGGAGTCTTCTTATTTTGAATAAGACAGAGTAGCTACAAGGTTGCTAACGATTTGCGTATAAAAATCAAAATTGATAAATTAATCACGGATCGAATAGCGTTCTCCGTTCCAAAAAGTCGACTCACTTTTCTTCGAGCAATTTTTTGAACTTTTCTCTGGAAAGATCCATCAACCCTTCAACTTCTTCTTTGGAACGCTTGAAGTTTTCGATGCTGAATGCATAAACTGTGACTTCTCTAATCCCTAACTCGTGGCACCATTCCAGTGTCTAAAAATAATAATAATAATAAAAAAAAAAATACAATACAGCTTAATAAACAAATTATTCAAAAATCGAGATTAGCATTTAGATAAGCGATGCTTGCCTCAGATAGCTTATTAAATCCTTCTTTATGTCCGTTCAGCTTATCCACGTGTTTTTTGGCTGCATAGCGACGATTCCCATCCATGATGAAAGCCACGTGCATAGGCACCGGCCCACATTTTAGAATGTTTATAAGTAAGTTTTCGATCCAGGACCGTTTTCCCTTTTGAAACCAAGACATTCAGACCTTCAAAAGAATCATTAGCAATTAAAAACGCATGCTTACGAACGTACGCCATTTAAAAATTAAAAATTACTTATTTAAAAATAAACCTTGTTTTTATAATTTCGTTCACAGTTCCCAGCTTTAGACAACTGCTGTTCGATGAAGCTACATATAACTAAAAAAAAAAAATAAATAAATAAATTTCACTTCTGATCCATTTTGGCATAAATTTCATTCAAAAAATTCCAGACAACACCAAAAACCTCGTGCTCATTCTTGAAATCTCAATACCATTCAAACACCATGCAACAAACAGATGATCATTTCCTTGGAAGCATTCTGTAGCAATTTTACTAGTGGTCCCTCCACAAGTCGGTATTCTACAAGTCAGGAAATTCCACAAGTCGGCAACTTTTACCAAGCCAAGATGGCAAAATCAAACTGGTGGCGGTTATTACGATTAAAATATGCAAAATTGACCGATTTTATGGTTCCCCTGACACATGCAGCCTTTTGAAGGGCTACGAAAGTCAATTATAGAAATTAAGATGCAAATTAATATAATCTTGCTCTCTTCGAGCTGTTTATTCCCCCGAAATTGGAAATGGCAACCAATTACAGAGGAACCCCTTCCGTGCATAAGCAGCTACATTTTCCTTTACAAAACTTAAAATGGGGATTTGTGATTACGGTTAACTTAATTTGAAAAAGTATTCGCCATCTTGGAATTTTACAAGTCGGAAAAATTCACAAGACAGCAAGGCCCTGGAACCGAAGTTGCCGACTTGTGGAGGGGCGACTATATATTTAAAGCAAAACTTGATGGTTAGGTTTTACAGCATTGTAAATAAGAACGAGGACATCACAGTGTCGCTACTCTGTACTACTCAAAATGCTACAAAGCAACTGCAAGCTGTCGGTAAGACCATGTTCTAAATCAATGTTTCTCAAACTTGGTTCCAGAAGTTTATACCCAACCAGTTTGAGAAATTAATTCGATTCTTTTCTCAAGTTCCCATCCACTTTTGCATCGTGAAAAGCTAACTGAGGAGGGAGTGTAGGGTTAAAATAAACTTTGATCCGACGAATTTCAAAAGAAACTAACATTTAACCTGCAGGGTATTTATAATTAAAGTTCCCATACTCTGAGGAGCCGTTTTCAAATATGGCCTATCCAAATTTGGTCCGATTTTCAGGATATCTTAACGAAAGTATGGGAGAGAGAAATGTGCAACAAAAAATATTTCACTATTTCGTCGATAGGTGGCGCTGTTTCAATCAAAATACTCAAACTTAATTAAGTTTGATTTGTGTTAAGCTTATAAATTACAGTGGTGGTTGTTTGTTCCATATTGTCCACTAAAAAACGTTATTATGAGGATAAATACATTTCTTATATGTACACACAGAGTCTGTATAAAAAGTATCGAAAACAATTTTTTCCTGACGTGACTGTAATTCGTAGTGCGCTTGCACGGAGTGTGCTCGATGGTGTGGGGTCTGACCTTCAAAACGCACCAAGCATCAGTCGCCTGCGAGCGCTTGTTCAGGCAAGATCGAAGTTTAGCGGACCCCTGTCGAGTGACTCGGTGCAAGCTCAAAATGCAGCGAACGATTGAACAGCTGTACGCCCTCAAATTCTGTGTTGGACTGGGGAAATCGCGTATGGAGACATTGGGCAGGATTCGCCAAGTGTTCAAGGATAAAAGCATGTCACAACTGCAGTTTTTAAGTGGCACAAGCTCTTCAAAGATGGACGAGACCAAGTGCAACATGTGCATGAATTCAGACCGTCGGTTAAGTGTGCACAAGATTGCAGATCGAATCGGCATTGATAAGATGACAGTGCACATCATTATCACTGCAAATTTGGTGACGTGGAAGATCTGCCCCAAACTCGTCCCCAAGATCTTCATGGACGACCAAAAGCAGAGGCGCAAAACAGCGTCGTGACGACTCCCCAACTCCCTTACAGTCCTAACTTGGCCCCAGCAGACTTTTTCCTATTCTCAAAAGTGAAATCCTCTCTCAAAGGACACCACCATGGGAACCTGAATGCCGTCAAAGAGGCTTGCACGTGTACCCTTAAGAACCTTCCAGAATCTGCCTACCAGGGAGCCTTCGAGTCGTGGAAAAGCCGCTGGCAAAAATGTGTCGACGCTCAAGGGATGTACTTTGAAGAATTTTAAGGTTTTGCAGCAATATCTGGAATAAATCTATTTTTCCGAAACTTTTCCTGATACTTTTTATATAAACCCTGTAAATTTTATCACTGACTCAATATAAAACCGATCTAACAAATAGATTCCAAATACTTGGACTCACTGATTTTGATAAAAAGAATTGTACATCAATTAAACACCCATGCAAAGCCATTAGACGCACTTCTCAAAATTTTCCCGAGAAAAAAAAAAATTCATGAAGTTTGTTATAATTGAGTGCATTTTATAAAAAAGCAAACTATGGCAAAGTCCAGTCCTGGGGTGTTTCTCCTGGACTGGACTGGGCCCGCTCATCAAGGTGGACGGAAACCTCAATGCTGATGGCTACAGGACCATTCTGGATAACGGGGCACTTCCAGCGCTGTGGGAACAGTTCGATGACGGGCCGTTCCTCTTCCAGCATGACAATGTGCCTTGCCACAAAGCAAGATCCATATCCAACTGGTTTGATGAGATGCGGGTTGAAGAACTGGATTGGCCCGCTCAGAGTCCTGATCTCAACCCTATCAAACATCTTTGGGACCAATTGGAACGACGTGCAAGATCCAGGATGGTTCGCCTTACGTCTATCCAGGAACTGACGACGACACACATCGAGGAATGGAGGTTAATACCTGTGGACACATATCGTAAACTTGTGGACAGTATGCCATGTAGGGTGGAGGCAGTGATAGCAGCTCGGGGAAAACGAGACTAAACGAAACTAGCAAATTATAAAGCCATCGTGAAAAAAATCACTGTGATCACCTTTCATTTATTATAACGTCTCTAGCCGCCGTTTATTGATGGTTGTCGCTATCTGAATTTGACGTAAAGCTTTTCCTGAGATTGTCCAAGAACGTTTTATGAAGTTCAAACGAATATTTATTATGCATGAATGCAAACATACCGTAAATTCTCTATTATAATGCGAATAATTTTGGCCTAAAAAAAGCACATAAATTTGCTGGATCGTATTATACAAAAGGATAAATATCAGTCCTGCAAAGACGACTGCAGCCGGAGGAGGTTTTGTCCTGATGAAATTACTGTGTAATATACATTAATTATATTGCATATACAGTGTCCAGTTCATTATACAATAAATTAATTCACTTTTTATTCGAATTTCTCGCCGCCAACATCTAATACAAAAATAAATCTTCCCAAAGATCACTACTTCCAAATAGAGACCATCAATATTGATGGTCTCTGCTTCCCAACTGCTTCGAACTACTGTCATGATGAAATTCACAAGGAAATTACCGTGTGTTATAGATTAATTATATGGCATATACAGTGTCCAGTTCATTATACAAAAAATCAATTCACTTTTTATTTGAATTTCTCGTCGCCAACATCTAATACGAAAACAACAACTCCCAAAGATCGCTACTTCCAAATAGGCCTACTTCCAAACTGCCATGAACCAAAGCCTACAAGAAAGCTTATGCAGTGAAGTTATGAAAAATATTAAACTGAATAAAGATTACCGTACTTTTTGTTTTTATTATTTTATTGTTATTACTGTACATTTTATTTCTCACGAGGAGTCATAAATGGGGATCGCGTTATACAAGAGGATAGCATTTTTGCTGGTTTTTGGGCCGAAAAAGTGGAGTCGCATTATACAGAGTGTTTCATAATTGATGTCCCGTCTTTAGGTCCAAATAACGACTCAAGGGGAACAGATTGGGGGGAAATGAATATTGATTATTTGGTTTTAATGTCCCCTAATTCAGAATAAAAACATTTCGCGTCCCTGGAGGTGAAGGGGTAAATTTTGAAAATTTTAATTTTGTAAGGGTAGGGGTTAGACCCCATGTGTTATTTAGAAAGTTGTAGAGCATC
>JAHWFO010013269.1:103813-154068 GCA_023313115.1 Rhysida immarginata | reverse complement strand
AATGAATGACATGCAGGGTGCGTACACGTCCTTGAAAACCTTGAAAAATGCTTGAATTTCATAATTTTTTTTCAAGGCCTTAAATATTCGGGAAAAATGAAGGTTTTCTTAGATGAACCTGGAAAATCCTTGAAAACCGACCATTTGTAGTTCATTCTTTAATTCACTGTTTCATAAAATTATTGCTGTAGTCACTATAATGTGATTTTTAAAAGTTAATGCAGTGGGTGTATAATAATAAACTTAGACCTAATAAGATCAGTTGTTGGAAAAAAAAAAAAAAAGTAACTTGATCAAATACTTCCAAGGCTAAAAAACAGGGAACAGATTATCATTGGAAAAGTTGTAAAAACTCACTTTGAATGTATTGAACTCACTTTATGCAATTTTGTATTGTCATTATTTCATAATTCCAATTAATTGCATAAAGCAAGGGACAATAAATATCAGTAACCAAAACAATAAAGCATAAATAAAAATTAAAAAAAGAAAAAAAAAGCTCAAACTGATATACCTTTAATTTTATTAAACATTGAAAAACTATAAAACAAATGGCTAAATTTATTTATCATATCGATAATGGATCATATGAAATAAGCTCTAGTTAATAGAAATGTAGTTTGTTTTTTTTAATGGTCACAGTAGCATACAAATGGAGAACCTGTTACATATCATGTGCAAAAGTTCACTTATGAAAACAGGCTAGTTTTCTCGAGGATACTAATGACATAGGATGAAACTCCCTAAAACTGCTGACATTAATATAGTACAATAAAACTCTGATATTATGAACTCTGTTAATAAGAAATCCTGCTGAATATGAAATTTTTTCGTGTCCTGACCCCAAATTACTATTTTTCATGTTAAATTCTCCTGATATTATGAAAGGATTTTATTTGATCAATACAAACTTTTTTTTTTTTTATCAAAAAAATCATCATAAAATCAACTTGAAAAACAAAATTTAATGTTTTTTCAATTTTTCCCCCCTCCAATATTCGAAATAATTGTTATCATTCTCTGCAAGAGCAGTGCCATTTTGAACCCATGGCTGATCTTAAAAAAAGGGGCCATGTTTAAGTCATGTGTTCCTCAGACATTTGAGGTGATGATGTCATCCCTACTTCAAGAAACATTCTGGGATTTGAAGAGTGGGAAGGAATGCAGAGCCACAAAATTTATCGAGAAAAAACTTGCTAATATAACTTTCGAGGATTTCGTCAATGATGATGAAGATTTAGTAACGGCAGAAACCTTAACAGACGAGGCAATAATAGAGTAGTGCAGGGGGAAACCATGATGGCAGAACTGACGATAGTGATGACGAGATATGTGAAGAAGCTGCTCTTTCTACAAACAACTTGAATGATCTTTCTAATAAATTAGGGACATTATTTCTTATAGAAACTGATGTTACTGATGATGATTTCAATTTATAATTTAAAGTAAATGAGTTCATTAATAAGAAATTAATGAAACTACGTAGAGAGACATCAATTTTGATTTTCATATGTCAACTGAAAAGACAAATTAATAGTTCTTTGTATTACCTCATATTAATTTGTAAACAGAATAAATTACATTAAGTGCTAAAAAAAAATATCATTGTAGTAATCTTTTTAATACTGAGTTTTGCAAAAGTCCTGTTACACCTGTGGATACATCGATATCGGGGAGTGGAAGCATTCACGGAACAGGTGCTGTTGAAGATGTGGGCGATATCATAATGTAAACATATATAGGTGGAATGAATGCGATTTGGATGCAAGGATATTGCGATGGAACGTAACAGAATCGAGATCTCTGCGCTCATTCTTGCGGGGCACAAGTCTGACATTGCTAAGCAGCATAACGTCAGCCAGATGACTGTCTACAGAGTTGCAGAGAGGCTGAAGATGTGCCCTGTAGCGAGTGGGTGGGGGTGCCAGAGAGGGACCCACCAACAAAGAACACCCACTCGCAATAGGGGCTGGTAATTTCAGACTCATGAGGGGGGGGGGGGTTGCTTTGGGGAGGAGCAGATGCGGTGTACAAAAAGAACAGACATTTTAATTTGCTATTTTTAACATGTACAGAATACTATAAATATCAAATCTGGGGCCCCAAGGAAAATACTAGATTCAACAATATAAATAAACATCAATGAAATTGACAAGATGTTGTATTACAACTGTCACAGCACTCAGTTTCATCTCACTCACACTTCGATACTAACATGCAGTCACTGGCACATGAGCCGATCAAACAGAGCGAAATCATTCACGCTTCACCAGCGCACTGGAACAACACCACGCCGTCTGACCACTACTATGTCTGCCATGGATGCCTGAGCTAATGGCCATGTAGGAGTGTCACTAGAAGGCGTCATGCCCTCCTTTATTGATACCTCAACCCTCGGGGTTTTGCAAACAAATGCCTCAGGCTGGGAGGGGGGGAGCTGTAACCCCTGAGAGAACACAAACGGACGCTTCAGCGTCAGAACATACACAACGCACTCCCTACACGCCTCTCAGAGCAACCCAAACAGATCACAACAGTTGTCAACACCTTACCAACAGGTGGGGAAGAATCACACTGTCTGATTCTGAACACTTACTGTAACACTCAGTAAACAGCCTCATGTGCCCAGCTCTGCCTTACAACGCCCCAGGCATATGGCCGGGTAGCATCATTGGAACATTGTGTGAGAAATATTATTACAAACATTAGAACCCGTTTGAAGGCACGGGTGAGCATTCGCAATCACTTTGTTGTCATACATCAAACAATGTAGCTCATATCACGTTCTGAAGTAGTGGCAATGTTTAGAAACACACGGGCGAGTGGCTTCTCTGCTCGACGTGCAGTAACAACGACGATCGCTCTACACAACAAACGATAAGACTCCCTCCTTTTGTTGCTCACGAAAATTGCGAGAAAAACTGCAACAACAAATGCTCAGAGGCAGATCAGCTGCAAGCATTGTTAAAGCATCCCATTATTTGCACTTAACTTGGGTAACTTAAAATTATGACAAAAAATAAAAGAATTAAAATTCAATGACTCACTAAATTCACCAAAAAAAATTCAGTGACATACACACACACGAAATGCATATCACAGCACACCGCCAGAACCCTTAAATTCACACAAAGGCCCATGCCCCCACAATTCATTCCAACACAAACAAATGCTGCAAAACGGGAATAACTAATAAAAACAAAAACATAATTTACTGAATAACACATAACACACACTGACACCAGTCCAACGAAAGGGGAAGACCTCAAAGCTCGCCCACGTGCAGGCAGACAGACCTCGCGTTATCAATCGTGTGGGTGTCAGAAAAGCCTTCGAATGTGACCTGACTCTCAAAATGACACAGTTCGCAAAGAAAAAGAAGATTTCAGAACCATCAAGGAAGAGGGTGGAAAGAGTTTGAGGCATGTGACAAGGCCTTTGCTGAAGGATGGCATGCAAGAAAAAACGTCGGGAGCGATGTCGTCGCCTTCTCAACTTGAAGAACCATGGCAATCGCATTGTCATCTTTTCTGATGAAAAAACCTTCACTGTCGACCCGGACGTCAACAAGTAGAATGACCGCGTGGTCAGCTTCAGCCAGGACATCTCTGACGTCTGCTACATGTTTTCCTTTTCTTTTGAACTTTTCAAATGTTTGTGTCCTTAGTCAAATTTTCAATTTTAGTGAAAAGAAAAACACTGTGCCTGTACTCCAGAAAAGGATTTTTTAAGGTTGGCTATTTGTTCGTTTTCAATTGTTGATGTCTTTCAATGCGCATTTGCAAAACAGTCACTTACTCTCACAAACAAAACCCATTGACTAATCACACTATGATATTACAAACTTTTCCACTCAAACAAAATTCCATTGAGATGCAGGAAAACTTCATTTAAAGAAAAAATTAGAGGAAAAAACCTGACATTGGAAACAAAATCCCCATACTGCCTCCTACGTGTCCAGAAGATTACACAAAAAAGATGGTTTGGGATATCTTACAGGAGCCAAGTCTATAAACGTCAAAACTTATATTTTAGCATAGTGGGCGAGTTGCTTCAGAATGATTGATACATGCTTTCTAGCTTTAACCGTACATCTCATGAGGTTTTTAGAGCCTTTAACTCCCTTCTGTTCTGATGGACTTGCCTTCTTTCTCCAAAAATATTTTTAACTTATAATATGCAAGCATATCTTGTTAACACTGCTCTAACTCCAATTCTTTGGTACCATCGTTAATGAATTTGCTTCCTCCCTTACAATCATGGTTTTTTCAACCTTTCAGTTCAGATTTGAAGGAAGCATTACTGCTGCCGTGCAGTGCCATTGCTTCCAAGGTATTCTTGCGCGCGAAAAAATATTGTGTCATACACCTTGTGAGGTTCCTTTGTAACAACACTAATGCAAACTTAATTACATATCAGTCACCAAATGTTAGATAATGACGTAACTTAACCATTATGCCAAGCACAATATTTGATCAATACTAAAAAGTTGTGTGTGACATCACGTTTACGGCTTATAAAATTACCTGTACATTAACTTCCAAAAGATATATCTATGTATTATGTTTGCAATAAAATGATCCGAATAATCCCTAGGAGTAATCTGTTGGAGATCAGCAATTGTGGACAGTATACCTAGAATACAAACTATTAGAGAAAAATATACAAATTCCCTAAGAATAATTCAAGAATAGACCTAGCTGAGAATGGTGATTAGGGAAGATTATGGTATTTTATTCTTCTTTTTTGCCACTGACTTTCGCTGCTTCTAAATAAAATTCACCACTTCAATTCATTTGTGACCATTGGCGAAAGTGGTGATCAGCAGCACGACCGCTGTTGGGTATTTATAATTGATAAGTTCTATTTTAATAGTTTTAACTTTGGGAAGTATATATGAGGCCTTTCCAAAAAGTATCCGGATTGAGGCTACAAAAAAAACAAAACTCGCTGCACCTTTTTCCTATCCGGATCATGTGAAGACATTTCTTAAGAGAGCCGTGTGCAATTGTTGTAACACGCTAAAGCAGAAGGTTTTCTTTTCTCATCACGTGGTGAAAATAACAGAAAACATTGAGCAACGACATTGCATCAAATTTTGTTTTAAAATCGGTAAAACCGCAAGGGAATGCTATGGATTGCTAAAATAAGCATTCCGAAGCAAGAAAGCTCTCAAGGACAGATTTGAGGATGTGGAGTGACAACACAAAATGCAATGGCGGAGCTCTTGGCCATCCTAAATGAGGCATTCCGTACTTGTTTCGACCAATGGCAGCAACGCTGGGCTGAATTTATTGCTGCAGATGGTGCTTATTTTGAAGATAACTAAACATTTATGCGAGTTCGAACCGTATTATTTTTTGTAGCCTCAATCCGTATACTTTCCGGACAGGCCTCGTATTCTGGTGAAGTTGGTTTTTTATTCTGGAAATATATTTCTATTCATTGAAGTTGTTTGATGGTGTTAATCTTTTGGTGTACAGGTTTTTATGATGGATAATGTGGAAAATAATGCCTTTTGTGTTTTTCATATGTATATTTCAGGTTGTAAATTTTTTTTTGTTTAAATCTAAGAATGTGATTATATTATTATTAAAGTTAATGGGTGTGTGTTTTCTAGGTGTTTACTATTGTTTATAGAGTTATTGGTGATAATTCAAATGTCATTTTAATCAAATGTTTATGTTGTGAGGTGTTTAATAATTGGATTCCATAAGATGTCTATAAAATATTGGCGATCATAGATGAATTGTTAGTGAAATAGAAATAAATGGCATGTATGATTTTAATATTTTACTATTGTCGATCACGGATGCCACTTTGTTTTGAGTGGCGCTAGTGTCGCGGGCCGCATTATGGCGGTCAAAAGAGATAAAATGAGACGGAGAGTGCGTAGAGCTGCGTTGTTTGTTGAATCAACAAATATTTCAGCCTATGGAATTTACATTAGAGAAATTATTCTGGAATCTTATAATACATTCAATTTTTGCAGTCCAATAGCCGTCTACGCAGACATTTTGCTCATAAAATTTCAACAGTTTTCACCTGTTTGTACAAAATCATATTAAAAAAAAAAACGGGGAATTTTACAAATTCAGGAAAAAAGTGCGAAATAGGATCAATAATTGTGTCAATAATCTACGAGGGGAGATCAAAAAGTAAGTGTTGCACTTCCACGGTATGGCCATTTATTACACCACCTATACAAAAGCAACACGGCTATAGCAGCATACAATGTAGGTTCACTTTTCCACATAGTCCCCAAGAGACCCTAAACATTTATCTGAACGATCAACCAACTTTTTGATTCTGGATGCATAGAAATCTCCTCCAGCGTTTTGTAACCACACAGTTACAGCCCCTTTCACCTCCTCGTCGTTTCGAAATTATTGTTCACAGAGTTCCGTTTTGAGCTTACCGAAAAGATGAAAGTCACATGGCGCTAAGTCGGGACTGTATGGAGGATGTTGCCAAACCTCCCACTTAAATCGCTGCAGCAGTTCGCACGTTTGTCGGGCCTTATGAGGTGTTGCGTTATCGTGCAACAAAATCACACAAGTTTAATGCGCCAATTCTCTCTAATGATTGCATCCACATGGTCAACATTTGCAATGGTACGGGACATTGCGGGTCTGCCTACGTGATCTTCGTCTGTGATATCCGTGCTTCCTGATTCAAATTGTTGACACCACTTTACAATTCCTTGTCGGGAAATTGCACGCTCTCCATATACAGCAGTGATTTCATGATGAATGTCCGTGTAATTCACCAGTTTGTCCCGTAGAAATCGGATTGCTGCTCGCACCTAAAGTTTGGAGTGGACATCCAGTTGACGCGCCATTGCTTTTAGCCCACTAGTCACACAAAACACGACGGGAAACCACAGCAACTGTCCTATCCGATGTCTGCGCAGTTAATGTCCCTTTGTCCGCTTTGCTCAAGATTGCGACACAGAGTGCGCTCCTGCGGCGAGTTAGTGCAACTTACTTTTTGATCTCCCCTCGTATATATATAAAATAACATGTCCCGACTGATTCATCATCGCCGAATTGAAACCGCTGAAGCTATTAATAAGAAATTTAGTCTGTAGTTTTATTTTATAACGTTGAGAGACTCACTAAGAAAGGGTTTTACGAAATTCAATAGCAGTATGATTAGAGATCGCTGAACAATAAAAGCAAACATAGTACTGGAGGGCTCTGGTGAAAATTAATATTCAGTCCGAAAAAAAAAATATAATACATTTTGTGCGAAAATATTTTCACACGGGTTCTGCTAGTATTTTATGAAGCTAGATTTATTTTGCTGCCGATGATGAGGGAAATGTCAGGGAATTTACAAAATCGTTTTGCTAGACATTCTGATAACACAGTATTTAATAATAATGCTGACAGTCTTTGTTAACAAGAATACTAACGCAATATTTAATAGTAATACTGACAATTGTGTATAATTTGTTTCTTCTCGGTTCGCTCTTTCTATGATATTTCTATGCTATCGCGTGTCGCGATCAGAGACAAATGAAAGAAAGAGACTGGCAGTGACCTCCTCTCTAGTGGTGCCTTTGCGCCGCCATATTGGGATTGGCAAGAAACAGCTGATCGCCTGAGGCAATGCATGTGAATCAATCGGTTTGGTTTGGATTGTTTGGTATTAACGTCCTTTTCAACTTCTATGGTCATTTCAGGACAGGGTTATAGGGGCGGCAAATTTTGCCTTGCAATCTTTAACATGCAGCCGGCAAACGACTACACGAGACCAACATCTTAAGCCTAATCCATTTCCTTTGACTCCCTGCATATGTGTACAAACTCTCACGGCACTAGCTCCACTTGTTGACGAGTTATTCAACTAACGAGTTGGTCATAGCCTATGAAACACCCGGTACGTATATTATGAATAACGTGATTTTGAAGGAAGTGCGTGATTTCAGGATTTTCTCCCTGAAAAAATCCTCGTTGTCCTCGGCCGGAGTCGAACCCGCATCCTCGGGCACCAGAGGCGATAGCACAACCACTGAGCTACCGAGGCCGATGTGAAACAATCGCAAACAATTGCTTATTACAAAATGTGGATTAATAAATTGATTGTTTTATTGAACTGAGAATTATTTCTTCCTTTTCTTTTAAAATTTTAAAATATTTGTCTTTTAAAAATTAGTTAGCATTGAATCAGTTATTTGGAGTTATTAAAAGTATACGTTATCGTTAGTTAATGCAATAAAGTTTTTTAAAAATAATCAGAAAACAGGCTATGCTTACTAATACTTCCAGAAATCATCTACAAAAACAGCCGAAATTACATTGATAATACATGCTGCCTTAGGTTTTTGCCAATCGTAACACGGAGAATGCTGCATTTATGCTGGCACCAGTAGCGCTCAGCAAAGTGAATAGGGCACTGCCAGTCTTTCTTTCATTTGTCTGTGGTCGCAATCCTCCTTGGGAATTACTTTCTCTCCCTAGGGCAGCGACACTTCTATCCGTGATCGACAATATGTAAGTGTTTTTACTTTCTTATTTTTGGAAGTGTAAGGAAGTATTGTAATCACAAAAAATTTCGACCTTCAAATTTTCACTGATCTTCACGTTTTAAGGTCCCTAGATTACGAAAAAGTGCTTTCTGGAAAATGTCTGTGTGTCACTCTTGTGTGTGTGTATGTGTGTCCACAATAGCGTCCAAACTGCTAAAGCTATCGAGACCAAACTTTAAACTTAAGATTATAATCTTCCTCGGGAGGTCTGATTAGTTTTCCAGTGGAATCGGTGAACCGGAAGTATCAGTTTATTTCAGCGCCAAAATATAAATTTTGAAATATCTGGTTAAACATTGCGTTTATGAAAATTTTGAAGGGACTAAAAAGTGTTCCAATTTTAATTATAAGCAACTTTTGTTAAGAAAATTTTTCAAAATTCCAACCGGAAGTACCAGTTTTACTCGTCAAAATCCAGTTTTTGGCTAATTCAGGCGGAAGAAGGCAATATAGGAAAATTTGTGAAGTATACAAAAGTGTTTAAAAGCTAATTGTAAACAATCTTTGTTAACAAAATTTTTCGAAATTCCAACCGGAAGTACCAGTTTTACCCTTATCAAAATCCAGTGTTTTGCTAAAATAGGCAAAAGAAAATGGTATAGGAAAATTTAGAATCTATAACAAAGTGTTTGGAAGCTAATTTGAAGTAACTTTTATTCACAAAATTTCTATCGGAAGTAGCCATTTTAGACAGTTGTTTATTTTTTTTCTGTATTTGAACCAGGACATTTACGTATAAGAAAGTCGGGTGGTGACCACACCTCATTTTTTAAATTAATGTTTATGATATCTAATGGTTGTATGATTGGAATTTTGTCTAAGGTTGGTACATAGATTTTATATATACACTGGCGGAAAAAAAAATCCCAATACCACGAAGGACTTGTGTTAGATGAATGAAATTTGGACAGTATATTCAGCTATGGTATTTATTCAATTGATTCAAGTTTCAAGGTTACAACGTATAGGGGGCTCATCCTGTACATGGTGAAAAGCACGGACTTTAGTACCCGCTATAGTCGCTGCGCTGGTCTTTGCAGGCCTTCGTAGAGATGCCGACTATCATTTTGTGGTATGGCATTCCATGCCTGTTGTACCTGGATGGTCAGATCAGCGACAGTTGTTGCTGGTTGTGGAAGAGACCTGACACGGCGTCCAACCATGTCCCAGACGTTCTTGATGGGTAACAGATCTGGTGATCGTGCTGGCCATGGTAGAATGTGGACACCCTGAAGGGCACGTTGGGTTGCAGCCTCAGCGTGGGTCGAGAGTTATCCTGTTGGAACAGCCCTCCTGGCATACCAGCCATGAATGGCAGCACAATGGGTTCAACAACCATCCGAATGCAAACATTTGCCAGGGGTGGGGCCCGTATGCCGACGACAGATACAGCTCGGTAACAGGACTTCCCCACTCCTCCTTCTGACCCTTGTGCGACCATCACTCTGACCCAGACAGAAGCGACTTTCATCCGTGAAGACCACAGACCTCCATTCTGCCTTCCAAGTCGCTCTGGCTTGACATCACTGATGACGTGCCGCACGATGTTCAGGGGTAAGAAGCAAACATGCCACAGCGCGCCTGGAATGGAGGTTCCTGGCCAGGAGACTGTTCCGAATTATGCATGGACTGACAACATTGGGTGCCACAGCAACCCGAATGTCCGCTGCAAATGCTGTCCGATTTGCCACAGCCATCCTGCAGATGCGCCGGTCAACCCTGTCTCCAGTGGCTGGGGGTCGTCCAGATCCTGGTCTCCTGGCAATCCTGCCTTCCCTGGACTATTGCTGCCAACAGTTGTATGCAGTGGCAACGTCTCGACCCATGCGTTCTGCAATAGCACGGAATGAAAGTCCACCCTCTCGATGGCCCACTACACGTCCTCGTTCGAATTGGGTTAGCTGCCCATATTCACGTCGCATTCGCCTTCGAGGCATGTTTTACGTACTCTATCACACACATCCACAAGTGTCTGAAGTGACACAGAGACGCGTCTGATCTCCTTTATATCTGTCAATGGAATGTCTCATTTGCATGTACAGGGTGGCGCTGGTGTAACCTTGAAACTTGAATCAATTGAATAAATATGATAGCTGAATATACTGTCCAAATTTCATTCATCTAACACAAGTCCTTCGTGGTGTTGGGATTTTTTTTCCACCAGTGTATTTTAAAAATTTGACCATTTTTATCAGGCTTGATTGTTTCTAATATTAGTTTTGCTGATAATGATTTTTTTTTTTTTGATGTAATTAAAATTAAAATATTTTGAGATAGTTATGTAGATATTTTACTAATTCATAAGTGAGAGTTTTGTTCATGTTATGATTCTTATTGGGTTTCCTTTATTGTGAGTTTTTATTAGGAGCTTTAGCTAAAAGCTACTTATATGAATGCACACTTGGTCTGTTTTCGGCAATATGATCAACAAGATCTTCGCTCGGCTGTATCAGGTTTTCAGGTTTTTTCGTGGAACCCTTCAAGTCAATTGCATGTGCTAAAACAGCGACCGTTAAGAATAGCAAGATACCGGCATAACGTATAACAATCGATTTGTCAAGAAGGAATATGCTGTTGCTTTCCAATTTACCTTTTAAGTGTTGTTAACATGGGTATGCACTTTGTTTCAGCTAAAGCTTCTTCTTGGAATATTTGCAAGATTTTATTACTGAATAAATTGAATTTGGTGATGCTTCTATTGGTATTACTTATTTTTGTTCTTCATTATCTATTTATTTCATTGACCTTTTTTAATTATTTCATCGATAAATTATAAATTATTAATCAATAATAACAATAATTTGTTACAACTTTAAAAATCATATTCATTATTAATTAAATATAAGATTTTTTATCTAAATTGTAATATTAAAAAAGATGTTTGTGGAACATTAAAAATATTTTTTTTAAATATTCTGAATTGTAAGGCTGTCTTCATTAAAATTTTTTACTTTGATTCAGCATTTAAATATATTAAAAATTTTGAGGCAGAGTTGTTATTCAGGGTCTTCTGGTGGTATGCATTGGTGCTAAATAGCCTTTTGAGGCAGAGTTGACCAACTTCTAACTTCTAATAACCATGATATTGTTTTATACTAGGTATTGTTTCTCTGTTACATACATTGCCTTTGTTAGAGAAAAAAAAAAAGCTTAAAAAAGTAATAATTATTGTATCAAAAAATAGTATCAAAATCAAAAGTAGTACCTAACCTGCTGATGATGCATTAATTCCATCAAAATGTGATGGAGTTAGAAGAATTTCTTTCTAGACTAACCGCTTTTTTCTCGGTTAGGGCGGTTAGCCTGACCGGTTAGGCACAAGAGCACTAACTGCCATTTTTGATTGCATGATGTTGTTGTCACAATTGGGTAACCAGGATTTTTGACCGACCAATTGCTAACTCTTCTCAACAGTTAGGGTTTTTGATTTTGCTCACTACTAAATTTATTTTAGAAAGACATTAATTTCAATAAAATTTATTATAGAACATATAAAATTTTTAAAATATTTATTACAATAAATGGAATAAAGATAAAGAAAAGATATAAAATTTTTATTTTTATTGTGTTTAGATTACATACAATAATGGCAAAATTTGATGAAGTTAAAGAAGCTGGAAACTTCAAGCCAACAGCTAATACTGTAAGCCCTCCAGCAGTTATCGTCCATTGTGAAGGTAAGGGAAACTATTTCCTAGTACTAAGAAGTGATTATTAAAAGACATTTAGTTTTTGACAACCACTATTTAAAAGTGTTGGCCTATCCCAACTAAAAAACTATGTATGAGAAGATATGTTGAAATTCTTCTTCCACTTTGCAATTTGGGTTGTTACCATTCTGCAAGTTTGTATGGAACTGATCCATCCATCTGCGATAAGGCCTTCCTATATCTCTTAACTCGAAGTTTATAAATGAGTATTTTTCATGGTAAAGTGTATTCTGGCTTATAAGAACATGTGTCTATTTATGTTGATATCTTGGTACGTTTTTCATTTGGTAGGTATGTTTCCAAATTTTGTGCACCTAACCTCTCTGAAATGCAAACAACAGAATCATATGAAATTAATATGCTCTTAGAGGATTCCTTAAACCTTTTCTTGGTGTATTTTTTAAGACAATTCGTTAAGCCTTTTAAAAGTTATAATTTTTTTTTCTAAAAATAAAGAAATAGTATTCACACCAGCGAACAGAAGTCAATATTCGCAACAACAATATGATTGTATGTTCATGTTCTTACTCCATGTCAACGTAAACAGTGTGTTAGGCAGTTATATTGTGTTGAAACATGTTATTAAGAATATCTGCATAGGCTTAAGACTTTGAAAAATTATTAAAATGAGGTACTGCCAATTTTAGCAGGACTAACCAACAACATTTGTTAAAGTGAGATTTGACTGTCTTTGAAATCTGCTCCACATTTTTGAATAATTGTGTTCACGTTATTTTTATTTGCAGTCTTCCTCTAGGACTGAGTTTTTCAACTTTTTCCTCTCACAGCACACACAAACCTCTTGAACCTCACTTCACACTTGAAAGTTAGCCGTTCCACTGATAAGATGAAATTGTCTACTTTTCGCAGTGTAAACAAAAGTTTTTTTAAAAGCCTGTCGGGTGAATCCGATTTCCGCAGTAAAAGTAATGTAATTTCTCATGGATATAGCCACTTCACGCTGCAAAAGGGTTGTTAAATTCTGTAACACTTAAAATATGATGACCAAAAAAAAAAGATTAAATTTTTTTATGATTTGTTTATTAACACAAAAGAATTTATTATAATTTGTAATAAAAAGCTAATAATTAAAAAATTTTTAAAAAAGTTATATTTTTTGTTTATTAAAGTTTTCATTGCAGATTGTCATAAGTGGCATTCATAATATTCATCTTATGTCATATTAGCTGTTTAAAGAGAGAAAACTTATGGCATTTTTCCATTTTGTGATGTGAATCCACCATGCTGGTTGTTTCGATAGCTGCGCAGTCAAATTAGACTCTTCTCACAAGGCCTTTCGCAAGCCTCAGCAGTATTAGCTCGAAACTTGAACTGCAGTTTCCCTTGTATAGTCTCGTTTAGGCAACTCCTGATACACTTATGGCATACCTGGTTCTCGACAATGGCTAAGCCTCAGTGTAAACCCCAATTGACTCAATTGTGGTATGAGCTTAAAGATAATTTGAAGTTTAACAAATACAGTCGATAACATTTAAACAACCTCCAAGGGACCATGAAAAATCAAATCGGTCGTTACATCCGTTTGTAGTTGTAACTGATATTGCTCTTTATCAGTTCCTTGTGCTTCATACAAATGTCAGTATGTACTTACATGATTCGAAGGCATTTTTAATTTTTTCTTGATCCTTCCATGTCATGGATAGGGTAGAGTGAGATAAATTCAATCATCTGCACAAGTTGCGATTATTGCCACCAGACTTCAGTTGCCCAATATTAGTTTTTCTTCCACAATTAAGGATTTTCTTTTAGGAGCCATTCATGTTAATATCAATACAAGTTCAGCTTTCTCAGGCTGCAAACTGAGTTATTTTCCCAACTCTAATAACCCCCCCTTCCCCCTGCTAAAACAGAGCTAAAATCCACTAAATTTAGTGGAATAACTTGGCAATACTGAAACTAACTGACTGGCTGACTGATGAAAGGGAACGACCACAGAGCATATACGAGGCATGTTTTTTAAGTAAGTACCGTTTTGGAATTAAAAAAAGACGTGCAAAGATATCGCAATAATTTTATTTTTACATGAAAGCCTGTACCTTAATCTACTTTTCTACATAATTTCCGTGAATATTGAGGCACTTGTCATAACGTGGCACCAGTTTTTGAATACCCTCCTCATAAAATTCTGCCGCCTGACTTGTTAACCACTGTATCACAAATGTTTTGACTTCGTTATTGTCTTGAAGACGCTGACCACCCAGGTGTTTCTTCAAGTGCAGGAACAAATGGTAGTCGCTGGGCGCCAGATCAGGGCTGTATGGAGGATGATCTAGAGTTTCCCATTTAAAAGATTTGATGAGATCTTTGGTCCGATTAGCCACATGTGGACGGGCATTGTCATGCAGCAAAACGATACCCTTACTCAACTTGCCACGTCTTTTGTTCTGGATTGCACGACGCAGATTGTTCAATGTCTCTCAATAAGACGCTGCATTGATTGTCTCATTACGAGGCAGAAACTCCACTAGCAATACTCCTTTTCTGTCCCAAAAAACTGTGCACATGATTTTCCGGGCAGAAATTGTTTGCTTAAACTTCACTTTTTTGGGTGATGATGAATGTCGCCATTCCATGGATTGTTGTTTCGATTCTTGTGTGACGTAGGCCACCCATGTTTCGTCACCAGTAACAATTTGGTCTAAAAAATCTTCACCTTCATTGTGGTACCGCTCAAGGAAAGTCAATGCACTGCCTAAACGTTGGGTTTTGTGCAAATCCGTCAACATTTTTGGAACCCAACGTGAACACAATTTCCGTTAATTCAAGTTCTCGGTCACAATGCGATACAAAACACTACGAGAATATTGAGGAAAGCAGTCACACAATGATGAAATTGTAAAGCGTCTGTTTTCTCTCACCTTTTCGTCCACTTTCAGCACCAAATCTTCATTAACGACTGAAGGACGCCCACTCCATTCTTCATCATGCACATTTGTGCGGCCATCTTTAAATGCTCTCACCCATTTCCTTACCATTCCATCACTCATAATGTTTTGTCCGTACACTTCACAGATCTCACGATGAATATCGATCGGTTTTACGCCTTTAGCACAAAGAAATCGTATAACAGCCCGTACTTCACAATCGGCGGGACTCACGATTGTCGGAGGCATCTTAAACACTCAGTAAACAACGTATACAATGAAGAATCAGACTGTAATGGCGTCAGTGCGTAGACAAGAGATGTAGTTAACCAGCGCGCATGCGCGGAACGCCGACCGTAGCGCTGCGGCGGCGGAATCGCAAAACGGTACTTACTTAAAAAACATGCCTCGTAGATTTAAGAATAAACTCAAAAGTGTGCGCCCAAGGGGATGTTTCCCACAGATACACACACCGGTTGGTCGCTAAGACCAGTGTCATTATAAACGATTTCGACTTTATTGAAAAGATTTGAATATTACAGTCTGGGATTCTTTCTCAAAGTAAGCAATGTAGAGGAAGGGTGGTTAGAGTTAGACAGGATTTACATTTTCAAGAATTTCAAATTTTAAAGCAATCAAAATATCCTTTCTTTTGTAAGAAATTTCAAATAATATGATGAAAATAAACATTATGTAGAATTTATCTAAATTTTTTTTTTTTTTTTTTCTTACAAATATGGCAAATCTTTTAAGCTATAAACATTTGAAAATGCTACCGCCGCTTGTATGAAAAAGAATTCCCTGGTGATTCTTGTACTAGTTCCACTACAAATCAGCTCCGTTGCAGAATCCTAAACAGTTTGCAGACATATTGCAGAGCGATATAACCATTTATTGATTTATTATTATAAGTTATTGATTTTTTTGTTCTTTCTTTGTTTTTCCAAACATAAGGTGTTCCTTGTGTACATAAATATGGAGCAATTATCTGTTGTGGCTAGGATGGAAATGATTATAATCCTTTTGCTCACAGCCGCCGGTGATCATCTTGGCTTCTGAACAAAAATTGGATGGTTTTTGGGGAATATATGCACTCTAATTTGTACACATATACATACAGGGTGTTTATGAATTCCATTGCCAGTCTTGGAGAGTGGCAGGGAAGGTCAAAACTAACAACTATTCCGAATACCATTTTTCCCACAAAAACGTAAACGAGTTAAAAAGGTGTAAAGATCCTGACCAACCCCTGTGAATGCTGCACTGCACTGCACCCGCACAGCTGCATGCAAAGCAGGAAATTAGTAACGAAAGCACTTATGACGTCGAGCTCCGGACAATTTATTTGTTCAAATGCGGAAACGGTTATTACAATGTTACATTGAACAATTACAACAACTCTTCGAATTTGCGCCCCTGGGCTGTGATGCAGGACATGCATCTCCTTGCATGTTCTGTCGTACTCTCTCAAATACTTCTGGTCTTTACTGAACCAGGGTGGCCAGCAGTTGGAAATTTCGGGAAAATCGGAAATTATGCTTGAATTTTTTAAGTCTGGGAAAAAAACGGGAATTGTGCTTGGAAATATATATAAATCCGGGGAAAAAATAGCTTTCCACTTTATTAGGAAACTAGCGAAATTTTTGTAAAAGAATAAACCTAGAATGCCTAAAAGGAACCCACTTTTTAGGCACTGTAGAGCGCCCGAGGAGGCAGCGCCTCTTGTGGCACTTCAAGGAGACACTGTCACTGTTCATGCAAGAGACGTCACCAATGTTTTTCTTCTCGAAGTGCTACAAGCAAGAGGTGTCAGGAGATACTGTATATTCCTCCAAGCCAAGACTACTTTGCGTTGTAAAAATGTAAGTACTGTAATTTGGTTTTAGCTATGCTATTTGTATACAGTATGGTACTTCTCAACACTAAAGTGAAAGAGAAATTTCAATTTAACGAAAAAATCCAACCTTTTCCCCTGTCTAACTGAACTTAAAAGCCTGCTCTTCGTCCGCCATTTTCACACGGAAATGTTAGTTTCGTTTTTGTTACGTTATTTCGGTTGGATTTATGTTATCGTATGAAATGGTCGTGATTGCAAGCCACGTACCCATCAAAGCATTTTTAAAGCACAGTGAAACTTAACATACTTTTAATTGATCAGAGTTAATATTCTTTATGATAAGCTAATGCCCGCTGTAAATTGAGCAAGTTGCTTCTAAAGCATATAGTTTTAATTTATTACATTTAACAGTATTTTCGACGTCCCAGATTCATTTTGAAATTTGTAAAAAATGTTAATATTTTAAAAATTTAGAGAAATTTATTTTTAGCTTATTTATTATCTTTAATTCTAATAAAAGCTTTAAGAAAAATATTTTTCACTGCATAGTCATAGATTTTATTCATAGTATATGCAGTTTTTTTCCGACAAGTCAAAATGTCGAAGCATGAGAAAACTAAATGTCAAGGTAAATGGCTGATGGAAGAGCAGTTTAAATTCTGGTTAAAAAAGGACCCAAACAACATTTACTCTGCAAACTGCTCCTTTTACAAAGGTTTGGTTATATCTGTACAGACAATGGGACGACAGGCTTTAGTGAGCCATATGAAGGGATCAAAGCATGTTCTGAAAAGCCAAGCTTCAAGCACCTCTACTAGTTTAATCACTGATACGTTCACGAAAAAAGTTCCACAATCTACAACACTATCCGTTGATACAGATTCTATCGTGTTGTCGTGCTCAACTATCGAATCTGTTTGCAGCTCATCTGCTGCACTATCCAAATCAATGAACCAAAAAATCCGTGAAAGACCTGACTGTGTTGAATGAAACAGTCACCCGAGCAGAGGTTGTATGGTGTATGCAGACACTTATTACTCATGCTTCTGCAAGAAAAGCAGCAAAAGATGTCGAAATAATGAAGTACATGTTTTCAGAAAGTGAAATTGCTACTAGGATGAAATTGGAACGAACAAAGATAGGCTACATCATTGCTTTTGGTTTGGCATCTTATTTTAAGCAGGAACTAGTCAGTACCATAAGAAATTGCACGAACTTTGTTTTATCATTTGATGAATCTCTGAATAGTGTAAGGCAAAATCAGCAGATTGACATTGTGCTAAGGTTTTGGAACCATGTAAGAAATGAAGTTGAAGTGAGGTATTTCACCTCAGTTTTCTTGCAGGAACAAGAGCTGTTGATATACTAGAGGTATTTCTTGCAGGTATTAGTTCTCTAGACATAAAAAAACTTCAATTTCAATGGATGGACCAATATAAGAAATTTATATCTGATTTAAGACTATATTTAAGAAATGAATTTCAAAGCGAAAGTGAAATTTTGAATATTGGCACATGTGGTCTTCATAGTGTGCACTGTGCATTTAAGGCATCGATGAAGGCTACAGACTGGGAGATTGTTGAATTTCTTCGTGCCTTGTACAATACTTTTAAGAATTCACCTGCTCGCCGAGGTATGTACCGGGTGTCCCAAAAATGACTGATGGATTTTGAAAATCAATTAAAAAAAAAAGACGGAATGCAATAGATATGTATCGTTTGCAGCCGTATGCTTAGGAAATCAGGGAATTTTATCCCACCAAATTTCAAATTAAGTTAACATTTTCACCCACAGGTGGCGCTGAAAACTATGAAAAAATAAAAACCGGTATGAAAATGTTGCAAGGACTGTTGCAAAAAACTAAACAATGACATTTTCAATGTAACCCCCATTTGAAAAAAACATTTTGGTAGAGCGGACTTGCAATCTCAACAGCACACACTATCAGCTTGATACAGATCGCCTGCAGAGCCATCTCTTGGTAGAAATGTTAACTAAATTTGAAATTTGGTGGGATAAAATTCCCTGATTTCCTAAGCATAAGGCTGCAAACGGTACATATCTATCGCATTCCGTCTTTTTTTTTTATTTATTTTCAAAATCCATCAGTCATTTTTGGGACACCCGGTATACACAGTACACGAATTCAACTGTGTTTCCTTTAAAGTTTTGTTCTGTTCGTTGGTTGGAAAACGTTGGTGTTGCTCAAAGAGCTATTGAAATGCTTTCTCATCTTCAAATATTTGTACATACCTTTTCTGTTAACAAGGAAGTTGTGATTGAAAACATGCTTAAAGAGACTATGATCGGATACAGGACTGTATATGATGCAGTTTTGACTTATGGGAATGTTCAGTCAGTGCCAATAACGAAAAGTTTACTGTTAGCCACAAAAAAATGCGCACAGTTGTTACAAAGAATCTTTGAAGAAAAGACAGCAAGATAGAGAAAAGGACAACAAAGAAAGAGAAAATAGGAAGCGAAACCGCTTGGTGATTAAAGAATTGGAAGCTAAAAAAGCTAAGATTTTACAGGATGTGCAAAAAGAAGTTGATATAATTGAAGGCCAAATAAAGAATCTGGAAAAATTAATTTGATGGAAGTATGTTGCTTCATTGAAAGGTAAGATGATTTAATTTATCAAATTTCCATTAATAAATTAGACATGCATATAAAGATTAGTGCATATTATAAAGCCTTGAATTCCATACATTTTGTGCCTTAAAAATCGGGAAGAGTGCTTGAATTTTGGTTTTGTAAATTGCTAGGCACCCTGTGAACCTATGTAGGCGTCAAAGATTCTTGCTCTCAGCTCGTCAACACTGGCTAATGGAGTAACATAAACCAGGCTTTTCAAATGACCCCATAAGAAAAAGTCCAACGGCGTTAAATCCGGTGATCTCTGTGGCCAGTTAATGGGGGCACCTCTACCTATCCAATGTTGAGGGAAGGTTTGATCGAGAAACTCACTCACGGCCCGGATAAATATGCTGGTGCTCTATCATGGTGCAACTGCAGTCTGATTTCCAAAGATGCATCTCCCACCAGTCCAGGCAGGATATCTTGAAGAAATTTTATGGAGAGTGAGGTAATGCTCTCCATTCAGGTTTGGAGGTACTGCTCTCCGATAATCTGGTCATATAGAATTCCATCCCAAATGTTGACATGAAAGCATTCCTGATGGCTGGAGATGTGTATGGCAATAGGGTTATGTTCGTCCCAACTATGGCTATTGTGGCAATTGAACATGCCCTCCTTGGTGAATCATGCTTCATCCGAAAATAACAGGTGTGCCGAATGCAGGATTGTTAGTAATACTCTGCAGATACCATTCAGAAAATTACACTCGTGGTGCATAGTCACCATGTCGCAAAGCCTGAACTTTCTGTTTGTGATAAGGATGTTGTCGGTGCTCATGTAGAATGTTCCATACAGTCATGTGATTGATACCCATATCATGTGCAACTGCACGGGTGCTTGTGGATGGGTTATCTGCAAATCTTTGCAGCACATTCTCTTCGACATGTCGTATTCACACAGTCCTTGGAGAACCAGCGTCATGCTTGCTGGGTAGAAATTGTCTCGTTTCCCGTAAGAGCCGGTCAGTCGCCACAAATGTTGCATGACAAGGATGTCGTCTACAAGGGAACCTCTCGCGGTAGAGCCTTGCAGCTTCTCATGCATTGCCATGAGCCTGGCCGTACAACAGATGCATGTCTGCCATCTCTCCATACGTGAACTCATTCATGTGGAGATCTTTGCTAGTGTGGTGCTTCTGCTTGTATGTACTTCACGGACTCTGCCTGGTCACCCTCGATGAGGAATGCGATCACCCGTGCGTTCTGATTCACCAGTTAGTGCTTACGTTGCTAATTTCCTGCTTTGCATGCAGCTCTGTGGGTGCCATGCAGTGCAACATTTACAAGGATTGGTTGGGGTCTTTACACCTTTTTAACTCGTTTACAACATTTTTGTGGGAAAAATGGTATTTGGAATAGTTGTTAGTTTTGACCTTCCCTACCACCGCTCCAAGTCTGGCAGTGGAATTCATAAACACCGTATATATCAGTTTCGAAAATAAATGCTCAATGCAAAGAACAGTATTTGGTTGTCATGAAGTAGCCGCTTATCTTAACAAAGCGCTAGGGTAAAAAATAGTTGTTTTGATATATTAGGTCGTTCATTAAAAACGGGCCACTGGATATTGTAGGAAAAGTACCGTATGCACGAACCAGGAGACTGGGCTAAGATGTAGATACGAACCTGACGAACAGCAGGCACTGTTCCCCGCTGTTGAGAGCACTCTCAAACATGGAAATTAAAAACAGATGACAGGCGCACAGCGTGGCCGTCCAGTCAGTCGGTCGCTGTGATCACGACATGAAACGGCCGCAATGTAGGCATCCAAAGAAGTGCAGTGGGGTGTTGTGCAGTTCCTGACAGCAGAAGGTGTAGGGGGTCTCGTCGCGGAATCGCTTGTTCCACTTTCACCCTTGTGACTGACATGCAGTGCTCGCCATATACCTGCACCATTCGACAATGGATTTCACAACCCCCTACACCTTCTGCTGTCAGGAACTGCATAACACCCCGCTGCACTTCTTTGAATGCCTGCATTGCGTCCGTTTCACGTCGTGATCACAGCAACTGACTGACTAGATGGCCAAGCTGCGCGCCTGTCATCTGTTTTTAATTTCCGTACTGACAGTGCTGCCAACAGCTGGGAATAGTGCCTGCTTCGTATTCGTCAGATTCGTATCTACATCTTAGCCCAGTCTCCTGTTCGTGCATACGGTACTTTTCCTACAATATTCCTTTTTTACTGAACGACCTAATAGCGTATGCTAGAATAATTTTTAACATTTTACAATATGGCAGACCACCTCAAAATTTATGAAAAAATTTTGACCTACCTTAATTGTAGGTACACTGCTTGTAAAGCTAATATATCCATCCAGATTTCATTACCTTTACAGGTTCACTCCATATTCTTTTAAAAAAAAACAAAAAAAAACAACAAAAAAACTTCTCATTGTGCTGCAAAAACTGGATAATTTAATCCTATCAGGAATGGCTGTGACATTTACTTATGTGGTGAAAGGGTTAATTTTTGGTGAATATTAAAGAAATATCACAAATGCTGGTAGATTTTATGCCGAGTGCTTTCCCAATAATGTCTTCGTTCCTTTTTAAAACATTAAGACACACTTTACTACTTATGATAATGTGCAACCATCAAAAAAGAAAAATAGAATAACTGTAGCCAGAGAAAACAATGAGATTGCAATGTTTGCATTACCCTCGTGTAAGCTCTGAAGAAATTTTCAAAATTTCTATTTCTGAGATCTGTGTTAAGAGTACAAAATTCACCCTTGAGTGATATATACCATAAGTATTCTACTACAGTCTAGGTTGTCTAAGACGGACTAAAATTATAACGGTCGAAAATTATGTCGCCCGGATTTGGGAATATGCTTTCCCATGTTAAATTGTATGCCTATAACAGACTCCTTATAACAGTGACAACCTTATAAAGGACCAAAAAATGTGGTCCAAAGACAGCACGGTAATCTCCTTAATGGACTTTACGTTCGTTAATGGAACTTGTGAGTAACATACCCTCGATCAAGGCATCATTGCTCATTAATGAACGATTTTTGCATATAATTTTTATTTTCGTACTGAAATTTTAAAGGCATTTTTATATTAAATTTTACTTAATCCACAATTTAATATAAAAATGTTTTTTTTTTTTTAAATAAACTCATTTTTCAGTATCTGCAATTTTATTCTCGTAGCCAGTGGCGGTATTGCAATTTTCCTTTTTTTCTTCTTCGAAAACATTTAGTAGCCATGTATTATAAAAGCAAGCGATGCTATTTATTGTAATCTTTAAATTTAAATTAATTATCATTCAAGAATTTAAAGTTTTGATGGAAAAAATATTAAAGATCATTTTATTTATGTTGGGGATTCCCCATTGGGATTCCTATCGGGGATTTACCATTCTTTACGAGTGTCGGTAGCTCGTGATTATTTATAACAGTCTTGACTGATATGCGTTATAACAGCCAAGACCGTTATTCCCAAAAAGGACTAATTTTATAAAGGACCCTATTCATGTCGCCCTTGGAAGACCGTCTTAGACAGCTTGGACTGTAGATTATAATCACCAGATAATCTTTACATCATTTATAAGGAAAGCACATCATGAATTGTAGTTTTACTCAAAAGTTAATGATGTAGATAAATTGTGGAAGCTAAACATCATTAGTTTACTTGTTAAGTTATCAGGCTGATTAATGACAGTCACTGAAACACAAGTCCATACCTTTCGGAGTACCCATGATATGGCAAGAACCAACAATTCATTCCACTACAATTTCTGCTATTTTGCCATTTACAGGGTGTCTCACTTAAAGTGAACCAATAGCTAACTTCTAAAATAGAAATCTGACAGTACTTTCAATGGAAGAATTATTGTATTTTATGTGAGGGGTCTTTATGTGTATTCCATTCCAAAAAAAATCGATGCCATTTTCAAATCGGAAGTAAACTTTGAAATTTGCAATGGAAACCTTTATTTTTAATGGCATTTTCAGATTGTACACAACATTTAAGAAATGTGTTATTCTGGGTGTCTTTTTTTCAGTTTATCCAAATGTTTAGGAGATAGATGCAATGAAAGTGTGGTGTATTTGGATTTAAAGAAAAGGCAAAAAACAGAAATTTTTCATCACTTATGGTTTCTGCAGGACTGTGCCCCACCACGCCACTCCCACATAGCTTGGATTGCCATTATGAACGTTTTCCATGATAAATGGATTGGTCGAGGAGGAAAACGATCCCCTGACCCTCTCGATTCCCTGATCTAACTCCTCTACTTTTTTATTTGGGGGACTATTATAGATAACAGTTTACAGAAGTCGACCAAAACACCTGAGATATGCAATGCAGGATCCGAGCTGCGTGCAGTACGTTGGAGGAGTGAACGATACTGTATTCGGAAAGGTTTCTGGAACATGGCTTACAGATGTGCATAGACCAAGAAGAACATGTTTGAATATTTATTATAACAACATTTACCGTAAATCCTCTACTATAATGCGACCCCTTGTATAATGCGACTCCACTTTTTCGGCCCAAAAAACTAGCAAAAATGCTATCCTCTTGTATTATGCGACCTCCATTTTTGACTCCTCGCGAGAAATAAAATGTACAAAAAATATTGGAGTTCGGGTGGGCAGGATACTCGTATAATGGCAGTTCACAATCACAAGAGTGGACAGGAAGGCTAAGGTTAACTCTTTATTATCAGCAGCACGTTCTCAGTCCAATTTTCCATGGGGAAATCCTCGCATTGTATGGAGAGGCCAAAAGCAAACTTTGACTGCATCAAGACAAAAGCCTCCAGCCATACGTCTCAATTGACTGTTCAGTTTATGTTCTATTTGGAAGATGAAACTGGAATTCACGTTAGACCCTTTCATGGTATATCCCTGTCAAAACACCAGATGCTTCCCCGATGAATTTCTGTGTATTTGAATTATTGGAACGAGCCCTTGCTCTATGCCGTCCAACAACTATTGAGGGTCTCTGGAAAGCCTGCAAGCAGGAATGGAACAACATCAGCCTCGCCTATCTTGAGACATCTCTTCTACAGTGGAAGATGCAGTGCAGGGCAAAAGTATGTAATCAGGGTCATCAAATAGATCACAATCATTGATGGAGAAAGGGAGTTTTCCTTGTAAAAATTTTTCCTCAAAATTGTTACCATAGATCATAATCAACCTTCTGTAAAGTCAACCTTGCCAAACTCTTTGTAGTGTGTCATTCGTAATGGCTTCTAAAGCAACAGAAATGCGTTGTGCCGAAATAATATGAGGACATTTTACTAGTTTTGCTATTTGTTTTATTTTTCCTTTCTGACAAGTAATTGTATAGTCAGTGAAAAAAGTATAGATGGGGTGCGCAGGAAGTTGTAATGCGCATGCACAACTTCACTGCCACTGCCTATGCTGTTGCTGACTTCCGGCCATAGAATTGTCTAAGATGGGAAGAATGATTTAACTTAATGAAAATGCTGCGTTGTGTTGTTCCTGGATGCTCAATCAATTCACAAAAAGCAAATTTATTGAGCCTAGTAAGGTTACATAGATTTCCAAAGGATCTTGAGCAAAAAAATGCATGAATTGTCGCAGTCAACCGCAAAAATTGGGAACCCACTCGTCACTGTATGTTAGGTAGTCGCCACTTCACTTCAGGTGAGTGTAACTCAATTCGGTGATGTTTTATTATGGTATCATGAAGTCGATTAGTTATAAACCTTAAGCAAATTTCTAAAGTTGGAAATAAATAGATAATTGTGTACTAAAAATTCAATATAATTTCAAGAATTGCAAATAATACTAATTTTTGAGGCTTGTAGTTGTAAAAACACGATCATATGATCCAAATATTAAAATTAAAATTAAATTTAGAGACCTTATATTTATTTCACTCGATTTATGACGAATTAAAAGTACATTTACAAATACTTTGCGTTTAAACTCCCATCTCTAATTTGTAGATGAATTAAAAAATAATAATCCTTAATAACGCTTTCGTTGATAACTTAAGCTTAGCTTCGGTAACTTTACTCGCAAAGAAAATAATTGCTCTCGTAAAGCTGGGTCGAAAGGATCTGGGTAGAAAACTCCATTTATCGATAGTCTTTCCGTGTACCGTTTTATGGTCTGAGTCCAGATTAGCGAAATAATTCATGATAAACCACCGCACTCGTACATTAAAAGCGAAAGTTAATGATCTGAATAATGGCGACTGCTGGCTACAGTCAACACCGGAAGTTGCAGTTGTTACGGAAGCAGAAATACGTCTAGGCACAAACTAAGCTAATGTTTGTAAACACGCACCCTGTCTATAAAAACTCTATTGTTTTGTTTGTTTTAAAAAAATGCGCCTTATGGATTATTTATTATTTTTTCCTAGATATTGTAAAACTTAATTTGAAATATAAATGTATAGCTAAAAGAAGAAATAATCTCATTAATATGTTGAAAACCTGAAAATTCTAAAAAAAAAAAACCACCACGACAAAAGTATAGGAACTTTCATATAAACTTTTTATTTTAAGGAATTTGTGAGTTTTAATGAAGTCGAATACATTTAATATTTTGTTTAGGATCCTTGAGCACTGATCAAGGCATGCATTCAGATATTCATGCAAATTCTGCCACAATAGAATAATAGCCTCTTTGAGTTCTTGTATTGATGAAAATTGTATACATCCCTTGCCATCATGTTCCAAATATTTTCGATAGGGTTCATGTCGGGCGATAAGGCTGGAGTCTTAAAAACCTTGATTTTCTTAAGAGCAAACCATTCTGTAACATACTTTGCAGTATGAATAGCAGCATTGTCTTGTTAGAACTGCTGTTTTGGTCCCGCCATCGATCTTCCGTGGCGAGGGAGAACTCGTGACAGTAGTCCTATGTAATCCCTTGATGTTATAAACTGCAGTTCACACTTTTTACGATAACCAATAGCCCCCCAACCGTTAAAAATAGACAGATCTCGTGCATTATGAAAAAGATTCACAAATTTTTTTGATCCTGTTGGCAATTCTCGAGTTGTGTATGAGAATTTTAAGCATATGCAGTTTGTTCATAATAAGCATATCTGGCCAAATGCAGAGGGTTGTTTTATGTTTATGGTGATGAGAATATACTTGCTGTAAGTCTACTGGAACCCATTTCGCCACTACCTATTATGCACAATGTCATGGCCCATTCTTCTAGTACTCATTTGATTTCTTAATTTCCACGGTAAGAGGCTTCTACGGAGAACAGCGAGGTCGATTCTGTTCCACTCCTCTTGACAGATTTTCCATAATCCAGAATGTTTTCTCAGACGTCTTAAATGAAGAGCTCTTTTAAAAAGACTGAATTCACAAAAATCTAAGGGAGAGGCATCGTGTGCCTTGACAGGGATGTCTGAGAATGGGATAACCTTAATCCCAGTTTCCTGTTCACTCGATTTGACTGCAGTATTGGACAGTTGATTTAACAGCGTGGCTGGATGCTTTATCCTAATGGATGTACACTTCCTTTGCCTAAGGTCATATAACCTTGGATATCGTTACGATGTGTTTCAAGACATTTTCCTGATAGCAGGACTGATCTTTGCTTTAGGATCAGACGTTCTTTTAGGATTCATTTTCCTGTTCATTTGCTTTTCCTACTTTTTTGATGATCAGATGTTCATTCTAGCTGTACCAGCAACTACCATGATTCCTTTTGGAAAACTCTCCTTGCATTGATGCACCCAGCTGGATCGAGTCTTATCACCCTTTGACGATAACAAATTGCTCGTGTCTTACATCTCTTGATAAATATCTAAGGTGACTATGTTATTCTGTTTGTCGCCTGACAGTTTTCTGCTGCTGATTCACCTCTCTGCAATGTACCGAACAAAGGTGAACTCGGACCTTATGACTGCCTTCTAATTTAAAATCTTTACGAATGATACAGTTTTTACCCATGCAACAGAGGTTCCAATCTTGCTTGCAGATGCTTGTTGTGTTGGCGTATTTCCCGTAAAGATTAGCCTCTTCACAGCTGAAATGTTATTCTTCGTACATGAAGAACGTGGTTCCGCATTTCGTTTAGCAGCACTACACATTTTGAGGGAATTTTGGCATCTCACCAGGTATCTCCTAAATCATCTACTCATGGGAAAAGAGTAATACTTTTGTGGTTTGTTTATTTGCTGTATTTAGTAACGTATATTTAACGTAAAACTTGCGTTTCTGATGCTAGTGGCACCCCTTACTTTGATTAAGCATTCAATATGAAATAAAACAAAGGACTGCAGTTTTGTCATTAATGTGAAATTTTTACACTTGAAACCTGTTTAAACATTTCGTAATTAATTTCTCGTAAAGAAAAAAAACAACTTTATATCAAGCTTATTCTTGGTATATTTTACCTCTGCCATTAAATATATAGATCCTGAATTATTGGTAATTTTTAATAATGATCTCTATTCGGGCATTAAATAGTTTAGGAGAGCAATCTATTAAGCATGTATTTTCCACACGCCACGAGAAGACCGCTGAGTTGCTTAATGTGTCGCTGCAGTTGCAGATAAATCTATTCATTGTTGGGGGACAAACGCCCAAATTTGAGTCGATCAATGTTTACATCGTTTCATCGATGTAAACAATAGGACTATTTTCTTTCATATTTCTCTGGTATCTATCTCTCCATGTAAATGTTTTCATTTGTTTGAAAACACTGCCAGTACTCATTTTTGCGCTACTGGATTTTAACGCTTTTCCTCCCTTCATGACTATAGACTGATCTGCAACTACAGCAACACCATACGAGCACATTAAGCAACTCAGCGGTCTTCCCGTGGCGTGCGGACAGTTTAATGGAAACTTAAAATCTGATATACCAGTTTCAAAACAATGAAATTGGGTGTAAATCTTAATAATGTTTTGATTTTTCTCTTATTCCAAGAAATTTTAACATTGAAAATCCCAATAATAAAAAATAACTTAAAAAATTAAAAAAATAATTATGAAATGATTAATTTAAAAAAAATTCTAGAATAAACTCCTCCTCCCTCCAGTTAAAAATATAAAAACAATCCAACAAAAAAATAATGTTTTTTCTCAGTGTAAAAGAATTCATTTACATGTAATAAAAACTTAATTTTAAAAGATTGGATACAAAGGAATCAAACCAAAAACTGTGGACACAACTATACAAAGAAAAATAACTCCGAAAACACTCACTGATGATGGGAACTTTGTTTCCGAAATGTACATCTGATTCATTAAAATTTATTATGTGGAATAGTGTTTTCGGAGTTATTTTTCTTTATTTAAAAAATTGGATTATTCTTACATAACTTATAAGTCCAATTATTTGATAAGATGCTGTGGAAAACAATCTTGGAGCTGAACTGCTTGAAAATTCTTGAAACGAAGGTGTATAAATGCTCAATAGAAGTTTTTACAATAAAACCAAAATTGATGAATTGATGGATGAACAGTTTTATGAGGATGAATCTTTAAGTACATTTTGAAACACAAATTTTGTTGTTTTGAAGCACCAATTTTGATGACATTTCTATGGGTTGTCAGATACTTGTATATGAAAATTTGTATTTAAATAAATGAATAATTAAATTGTAATGCCCAACACTAAATATACTAATTTCTTGTAATGTGAACTACTTTTAAAGAAAATGTATGCTTAAAAATTGAGATACTGATAAAAATATACTATATGTATGTATATTTATATGCATTTTTTTCAAATGAGAATTATAATTAAATATATGTTGGATGTTATTTATCTGGCTTTTTATTTTAACCTCATTTAATGCATAAAATAATTCCAGACTTTGATGTTTAAAAACCTTGCTCCATATATTTTATTTTCGGTTTTGCATAGATTTAGGGTTCTTTTATTTATTTATTTTAAAGCATATCAGTATTTGTGTTTAAAATAATTCTTTAAATGTGACAGTTCTTTAAAGAAGATGGCTTGTGTGCTGGTTTTAATATAAATAATAAATGCAAATTACATGTATGCTTAATTTTTAAAATCAGATTATTTCTAATTAATAATTTAAATTTATGTAATTTCCCCAGTAACTTATTAATATCTGGGGGAAAAGTGCTGCGTGAAGTTACCATTTTGTATTAGAAAATAAATTTTCATATGGTAACAGAAATCAGAGCTTTATTACCCTAAGTGAATGCATTCTTTTTCAAATTTTATCTTTGATGATGAATATTCTAGAATGTGTCTATAGGTGGGCTTTTCCTGTGGATGCTTGCTGGAAGGCTTTTGTGTTATCTTTGTTTCCCCCCCCTCATGCCAAATTCATCTGTTACAGTCTACTTGCACTGTTCCCATGCAGTGATAATCAATAATTAGGCATTTGAAAATTGATTATTTTCTGTAAGGCCTAAAGTTCACAAACATCTCCTTATGAAATTATTGTATAACTATTTTGTAGGTTTTATTTACAAATAATCTTTCACAATTGAATTCTATTAGTTAATGTAAAAGGAAGGATGGGATGTTAAAAAATATCACTTTGAAAAATTCAAATTGTACAACTTGTTTTGGTAGATAATTTCAAATTGCATAGTTTTATTTAAAAAACAATTCAATTTTTTTTAATGTATTTTATCTTTTTTTCTCAGTTACTGAAACCACAAAAAAGTTGTAGGAAAGTTACCAAAATAAATTTACGGGAAACCTTTTTTTTTTTTTTGTGGTGAATCCTTCATAAGAAAGTTACCGGAATAATTTTTTTTTAAAATAAAAGTAACTTGTGAAATATAGTTAATGTTGAAATGGCATTTCGTTATGTTGGTTAAAAGATTAAATTAGTCATTTTTATAGAAGGCATTCGGATTACTTTTCCTAAGGAAAATTAATTTAGGTTAGGCATTACATTGATAAAACTTTATGGTGCTTTAAAGACTTCTGAAGTTATAAAAAGGGATTTACTTTTATCTTCAGTGACTTAATTCAGTTAAATCAAATAATTCTATAAGTTAGAAGAAATAAAAATATCGGCAAATAAACTTTTATATAAAATTTGTAAAGCCTTAAAGCTCTAAAATCATTTAATTTAAGGATTTAACTTTGAAATCAAATATATTTTTGTGTATTTTTTAATTATTATATTATTATTGGAAAATGGGGAAGAGAGAAAAGAGAAAATTGTGCTCATTGTATTGATACATTTTAATAGGCGCTATATTTTTAAGTAACTAGTAATAGGATAATCAGAAATTCGAATTGAGTAAATCTTTATTGTATTTTGCTGCATTTTAAATTAACAAGTTAATCAATTCTCATAAATATATGTTTTTTTTTTTAATGAGAAAATAAAGCAAAACTGAAGATACTAAACAGAATATTCCTCAGTGTTAATTAAAATAAACATGATTCCTCAATAATTGTGTGAAAATACTTTGAAAATTGATAAGTTGTGTTTTGTGTTTTTTAATATAGTGAAATAAATACATGTATATCTCTTAGAAAGAACTTGGTTTTAATAGAAATGGCAAGATCCCTAAATTTCTAGTCATGTGATTACGGTTACTTCACTGCCATGCCTGCTTCAGTAATCATCAGTAGGGCAAGACCATCTATTGTATAGATGTTGCTTCTCCTCTGAGGAGACAATGCTATTTTCTAGTGCTCATTTTATGCAGTGCCACTCATTGTGATAGCGTTTTTGATTAACTGCATCAATCATAGAAAAGCACATAGAAAATATTCCTTGTTTAATATGGTTGAAGTTTTTATAAAGCAGTGTTTTTACTTAATATTATTTGTAAACTGTTCTCTCTACTTATACCAATATTCTTTTATGGATGCATTTGAATGAAAATTTTGATGCTAATCATTAGGAAATGCAAAGGAAAAGTCATGTGGGGTGATGATCAAAACTGGATTATTCTGTTTGATAATGTTTTGCGCTTGCCATTCAATAAAGCTAGGGGATGCAGCACATGTGATCGTTGTCGGCACAGATGTGAGTATTATTTGTTTGTAAGGTGAAAGGCCCCTTGTAATAATACCTTTATTCCTAAAATTTCATCTAGCGTTTCACATGTAGCAGAGAATGATAAACTTCATTCATAAATTTCATTTAAAACAACGTATCTTAGTTGTAGTCTATAAATAATATATTAAAGAAAAGGGATGTAGAAATTTAGAGTTGTAAAACGAATTTATCAAACTGAATGAATTATTAAAAGAGTAGCTGGTGGTGGCGCTTTTCTTTCAATACAGTATAAAGCTTGAAATATACAGTGAAACATCCGCAGGGATTTATGTTGTTTATTAATTCATTTTAATTATATATGTGGTGAAGTAAAATTATTTTCAGATATTTCATTATACAGTTTAAATTTCCTATTAATATTTAAAGTTATTTTAGCACTTCATCCACTTATATGTAATAAGGAAGTATGTAATGGGTGTAATTTTTCCCCAGTTTTTCCTTCTGAGTTTAGAAATGTTGCTGAAGAAAATTGTCATCAGGCACAAAAAAATAATTATTTTTTTCATTCATTAAAATCAAAATGTATTTTATCTGTTTTTAAAGTTGTTAAAATTTTCTTAGTTTGACAAAAGGTGAATAGAATGTTTTTTTGTTTTTTCAAGTAAAAATTGTTATTGATTAAAAACATCTTGCACGTTTTTTTTTTTTTTTTTTTTAAATCACTTCAAATAGAACATTTATCAGAATGTTACCTGCTGTTTTAATATAAGCTGTGAGAATCATTAATATAAAAAAGTTTCTGTGTAGTCCTTATGAAATGTAGTTTTAAGATTAAATTTAGTTCTTGTTATTCTTAGATTTTCTAGCGATTATAAGATTTATTAGAAGGGTTTAGAATTCATAGAGTCAGCCGTGACCATTCCACCTGATGATTTGCCCTTGAACTTATTAAGTGACGATTAAAATTTTAAGGTTTATTAAATGCCAGGTTTTGTTTGCATTCGGCATCTTCATTGGAAAAAATATTATGTTAATTTTTTGGAAATCCTTCAATGTAGTTCTCGGGTTTAATGGATTAGACTTATCATTTTTTTTTTTCTCCAAATTTTAAACTCCTGGAGTTCTTATTACCTTTATCATATTTAAAATTATTTCTGATTTCATTTTTTCTAAGATATTATATCTAGTTCCTAATATTAATGGCCCACAATATTTGTAACAGAATTATAGAGCAATAAATTTTTAGCACAATGATACAATATGTAATGAATCTCTTCTCCTTGAAGGTTTAATTTGTTTCACGATCTGTATGATCATGATTTTCTTTTTTTTTTTTTTTTCTGTATAAAGTTGCAATATGTAATATAATAACAGAGTGAAAATTGTAACTTTGTGAAGGGGGGAAAATATCAAGCTAAATTGAGTTCCTTTTCTTTAATTTCTGTTATTTTTATGTTCAATTGCTTTTCCCCTTTAAAAAAAAAAAAAAAAGGAAAAAGAAAATATAATAATTTTCTTGCCAACTGAAAATAGTGCTTATTTCTTTAAGAGAGTCCATAAACTTTAACTTCCTTGAAAGATTGTAAAATGAATGAAAATTACCTTTGAAAAAGTACATTTTCAGTATGCTACAACCTTGCTAGCTTGTGGCAAGTATTGTTTGTCCTTGAAAGGGAGTAACTTAATAAATCTGCTGTTACAAAAAAGTTCAGGAGTATAAACAATTATTTGAATTATTAAATTTGTACAAAAAAAGGGAAATATTATGGAATGGAGCTTTATACTATTTAAAGAAGCCTGTACTCTTCCCACATTTCCATTTGAGCTTGAGAGGTTTGTAAATTTATAATATTTTTAATTTGTTCATTATAATAAATCTATTTGATTGTTATTATTACATAAGGTTGCATCACATTTCCATAATTTTTTAAAATTGTTTTTTAAGTGGAAATTGTTATTTTAAGCTTAATTTATCAATTTTGAAAAATAAACTAAATTTTAAGTGGCTGCACTTATTTTCGTTTTAGCTGAGATTAACAAGAAAATTGCAGTTTCTAGTTTAAACTCTATAAATTAGAATCTCAACTGTTCAAATTATTTCATTCAGATTTTAAGGTTTCACTTAATGGGGCTATTTTACTAATAAAATTAAGTGCTTTTTTTTTTAAATAACAATATCCTGTGATGATATTAAAGAATTGCTGACTTGACCTGAATCATTGGTTTTGGTGAATTTGTTAATCAAATTGTGGATGATCCTTGCCAACAAAAGATATTAAAGATTTAAAATTAATTTTTAATAAACAATAAAAGCCAGAAACTGTGGACACCAGTATACTAATTAAAGGAACACTGAAAACACTAATCCACATGAGAATTTTTATAAATATTTTTAAAAATATAAAAATAATAAAAATTCTCATGTGGATTAGTGTTTTCAGTGTTCCTTTAATTAGTATAATTTTTAATAAATACAAGTCATAAATTAGAAGATTCATATTATAAACATTAATATTGAATTTTTTTAAAATTATTTTTTCGTATTTACAAAAATTCAGTATACGAAAACAAGTCCTTTTTCTTTCTCTGGTCCATCATTCGTTCAAACAGGTTCCTTGCAAAATATTTTGATGAAAGAGCATTTGCATCATCATCTATAAATATGGTTGAAATCATTTGTTGTGCTCAAAATTTTGTATTCTAACTTCATGCTAAAGGCTGTTTGCAATTCTTATCAACCTTCTTCAAATCTCTCTCTCTCTCTCTCTCTCTCTCTCAAGTGAATGAAATACTGTTTCATGCAAATAGGGATGATGTTAAATAATGTGTATCATATTAACCTATATCTGATGCAATGCCTTTTGGTGATCATGTTTTTAATTTTATTAAATGTGAAAAACCTTGTGCTTATCCAAAGACGAACTTTTAATTACATATTTTCATATTTTTTTTTTAATACAGAATATTTTAAAGTTGTATTCAGAATAATTAAACAAAGTTATTTTAGGTACCATGCAAGTTTACGTAGTCCTTTATCAGTTAAGCACAAGATTTCGTTTTGTGCAATGTGCACGATTTATTATTTATTTATTTTATTTTATTTTTTGCCATTTTTTAAAATTATTGCAGTTGTTTAAATTAATCCAAATGAAATTGCACAAGTGGAAGTTAGAGTAACGAATGTAGCAATAATTGGTTTCATTACTATAATAAATAGTTATTAGTTACATGTCCTTCAATGAAGAGCAATTAACTCTTTATAGTAAAATCAGAATTTAATGTTTACTAGAAATATGTTTATTTAACAGTGACATAGCAAATTCTAAGCATGTTTTCCAGTCTTCATTTATTTGCTTGTCATTATATAAATAACGAAGTAATTTGCACACTGAACATTTATCCAGGTTTCTTTTGCAATTCTTAAAAGTTGTCATATTTAAATTTGGATTATTTAATCAAATCCATTAGAATATTCCAATAAGCATTAATACTTCTTAAATGTAATTAAAAGAATTTCATAAAAGCTCAATTATTAATAAATTGAATGCAGAGATAATCAATGTAAATTGATAAGAAAAAGACTTTGTGTTATACAATGCTACTTTTATATGAAAAATAATATGGCTTAATTGATAATTGATTAGGAGATTTATTAATTATATACAGATTTTATTATAAATTTGTAAAACAATACGTTTAATTAGCATGTTCTCAAATTGATGTTCAAATAACCAGAAGCAGTTCTTCCTTGAATTATATTTAAAACATTCTTGAAAATGTCTTTTTGAAAATTTCCAAAACAAAAGTAAACCTGCACAATTGTCTGTCCTCAAATCAGAATTTTGCAACTTGGAAGCTCTTGGGGAAACCAAATTGATGGCTGGTCACGTAGGCAGTTTCTTCTCAAGTTATAATTCCGTGAAGAAAATTACAATGTGTTGCTAATGATTAAGTGGTTTTTAAAAAAAAATTATCACATGATCTTTTTTTGATTAAAGGACTACTCCACAAAAGGAATAACTTCTGATTTTATATTAATGGTAACAAATGGAAATAAATTAGCATGTTTCCTTTCTATTATAGTTGTCACTCCCTCAGTCAGCTATGCCTGTTCGAAGACCATGCCAACTTGGAGAAATCCAAAATGACGAGGAATCAAAATGACAGACTTGATTCCCCCCACTTTAAAAAAAAAAAAAAAAAAGTCTGCCCTTTAAATTGTGATACATACTGCGCGGTGTTACTTTCGAAAGAGATGAAAAAGTCATAAACCTGTAAATTTATGAAAGACGTGTGTGTGTGTGTGTGTGTGTGTGTGTGTGTGTGTGTGTGTGTGTGTATGTATGTATATGTATGTATCACCAGTTATTAAATTTTAAGGCGTAATAGTTCATTGAGAATTCGAGCATGTTTATCAGGTGAAGAACGATCCAAAAAAAATCTGGCATTTTTACATAGATCTGCTTGTTCAAAGACACAGCTTCTGTTGCGCACAAACAAAAGGTAGGCTGTCAAAAATGATGACCTTGAGGAATGGGTTCATAAATGCTATGGAGGCAAGTCCAAAGAAATCAGTGGAAAAATTTGTACCAGAGACTCAAATAGTGCTCATAATATGCCACTATATAAGTCAAAATGATTCTTAAAGTTGTCATTTATATAAGAAATGTACCACCTAGAATATATTCAAGCGTCTTATGTATGTAATTACAGATCACAATTCACAATTTCATTCCTATGGGCGAGAGGGCAGCACTGATAAAGTATTAATAATAAATGACTGGGAAAATTCTGTTTTCTGCCTTTAAAAGGGCAGACGTGGAGGAAAAGTTTATGTGCATGTGGATGTTCATTGGTAGATGCTAATTTTGGTTAAACTGCTAATGCAGAATGAAAACCATATTTTATTTTTATTTTTCTATGAGGTGTATTAAAGTTCTAAAATCTCCTAATTTATTTTTTAAAAAGTACTGACCCTAGAAAGTTGAAATTGCCATCACTTATCATCATAGTCACTCTCTAGCCGTACACATTTTTCCTTAATGCAGACGACGCGCATGCTAGGTTGCTGCAAATGCTTCTTTAGAACCCTGTTTCGTTTACTGAAAATCAACAAACATTAAGCAAAAACTGTGGAATAGAGGTTTCCCTCTCTTTTGGTTACTGGAAAATAGCTTATGCAAGAACAGAGTTGTTTCTGCTCATCATGGCATCAACTTTGTAGGCAGTTTCAGCTTTCTAGGGTCAGCACTTTTTAAAAAATAAATTAGAAGACCTTAGAATTTGAATGCACCTCGTAAATGGCAATTAATAAAAATCATGAATTAATAAAAAAATAACACTATTTTATTAACGAAAAGCAACTTGGCTTCATATCTTAGGCCCGGCGCAAATTGTGTCGAAGGAACACGTTGCTTCAACACATGACGTCGGTGGAAACATTTTTGTTGCTTGTTTTGAGGCAACAGATAGCACAAATGTGGAAACCATTTCTTTCAACAGAGCGGCACCGATTCGTAAGCAGCAACAATTAAATGATGATTTGTGGATGGATACCGGCGAAAACATCGAAAAAATTACAGTACTTGTGTAGGTTCGTGATTTTCCTAGGAAAAATTATTCGAATAAATGAATAACCGATTTTTTTAATCTGTCGACACTTTTTATTCGATAATTTTAAAGTAAATATCGAATAAATAACGATTAATCGAATAAAAATACAAATTCGGTAATAGTTTTTTATTTTATTGACCAAAATCTTCAATTACACGAATTTTAAAGAGAACAGATTACAAAATCTAAATTTTAAAAACTATTGTTTACAAATTCCAGTATTTAACATCTAAGCTCTGTAAAAATGCCATAAAGTCGATTCCTTGACTGTGAAATAATTCTTCCTGCTTAAGAAAATAAACATCCTGTTTGACGGAACAGAAGTTGAAATTAAGCTAATATATTTTTTTGCAATACTATAAACATTGGGATAGATGAATCCCAAAGCCTATGCCTAACCGTTCCCGGATGGTTGTCATATTTTCATCCCCCTCAAAAGTAATTTGAAAAAAAATATCGATTATTTAGCAGGTTTTTTTTTGTTTTTTTTTCACGATTTATTCGATTAGCCAGGTCCTGCTATCTGTCATTACTTGATCAGCCATGTTGTTTGAACACGCGAAATGCAAGAGGTAGAAGCTCATTGGCTGTTGTCAACCACATGATAGATCGGTGGAGGCAACCTTGTTGCCTGGATTAAACCTGGCTGATCGAGGCGACGGCAACCAGCGGTAGCCTCTACATGTCGCTAGCTTGTCGCCAGTATGCTGCTAGCAACCATTTTCATTCCACAAGCGACCATTCCATTCGACCGATTCAGTTGCCGTCGCTTGATTGTTGCCCCATTTGCGCCGGGCCTTATGGTTTACTTTCTTAAATAAACTTGAAGGCTGGAGCTTGCTATGAAATCATGCAATGCAATGTATATATAGTCAAATCCTGTTATAACGAATTCCATTGTAATGAAGTTTTCACTATAGAGAAGTTTTTCTGCGGTCCCATCAAAAATCCTATTCATTTAATGTTATTAAGATTGCGCTATAACAAAATCTTTATAATGAAGTTTTCACTGTAACGAAGCAAATTTTTGGTCCTCACCATGTAACGAAATTTTATTTCGAAATTGCACATTAGATGACAAATCGAATCTGTAAAAATAGCCGCTCTTGTTAGTAAAACAAATTATTTTAGTATAGGCCTATAAACAAAATGATTTTGAAGATCACATTTCTATTCGAACAAATATTTTTAAGAATTACAGTATTGTTTTGAAACATTTTATTCATCACTATTTTCATTACTGTGTACATGTACTGTATTCTTATTAATACTTTGTGGGAACTTAAATCAATAAACGGAAGTAAAACAATAGCATTCCGGTAGTCCCACGTGAGGATGGCCAAGGTTTTGCTAAACTCGTACTTCTTCAAATAAACTGTCGTAAAATTCAATTATTTTTAATACGTGCAATACAGTACTATAAAATTTGAACTAAATCTATGCTATTTAACATTAAACAGAAGGAAAAACTTAAAGAATTGCATTAAAGTGGAGCTATTTTAGTCACGTGAAATGAAACTATTTTATTCACGTAAGGTTACTAAGGATGTAAACAAGACACTCGATGTAACCTTGTATTGTAATTATGTTAAACTAATTTAAATATCTGAAAACAAGAACCATTAAAAAATAAAATATTTGTTATGTTCAGTTTATTTACTGAAATTATGCACACAGACTATTATTTACAACAGCAAAGACTTAACAGCGAAAAGTACAACCTCCGTTTTTTAATCATGATTTCTGGTAAGGATGAAGCATTACTGTTACACTACTCACAATCCTAACTGTACATTTAAAACACTCATATTGCCATAATTAGGGATAAAACATTAAAATGGTATATTTTCCGTTTAAAATAAGCTATTTTTCATTTATTCTCAAATTAATTTGCGATCTCGATTTAACGAAGTTTTCATTATAACGAAGGTGGTCCCTTGAACTTCGTTATAACGGGATTCGACTGTATCTTTAATTTTATGACAAATTATTTAATTTAGAGGCGTGGTTTTATATTTTTAAAATTAATTTTAATAGCTTTTTAATATTTTTAATTGTAATTGTCACTGGATTTTGAAATCATTTTGAAATGACTACCTTTTCCCATTTTGGATGTTATGATTTAAAAATTTATTTTTTTTGTTTTCCTGCCTACATTGAAATTACGTATGCATTTGCCAGGTCTGTAAATATGAAACTGGAATTTGCGCCTAGCTGTCAATGTAGCTATCATCAAACTGATCGTTGGTGCCATTTTCTTACTCTGACTTCTGACAAAAGATTTTCAACTCACAACAATACAAGTTTCATACAACAGCATAGTTTGTAAGATGAAACTATACAACAGCATAGTTTGTTTTATGATTGTATGAAGCTTGGAGTGGGAAAGGATATGATCATGATCATAAAAAGTTATTTCGAAGATAGAGAACTTTTTATCAAACAATGTAATAAGTGGTTGTATGTTGATAATGACATTGGGGTTTTACAGGGCACCTCCTTGAGTGGTATGTTCTTTTCGATATCGGCAGCATCGCTCCATAATTTAGCCTTGAATCATGAACTTTTTTCTTACATTGACGATAATTTTATGATAAGGACTTATAACAAAATGGATAAAACTGTAATTGAACATAATATTTTGTCTGACCTTAATAAGATCCAACAATGGTACGACGACAGAAAGATGAAGTTAAACGTTAATAAAACTGATAAACTAGTAATTAGCAATGATAACGACCAACTTGATCAGATGTGCATTCTTGGTTTAATTATGGATAGTAGATTAACTTTTTTTAATCATGTACAGAAATTGGTTAAGAATCTAAGAAAAAAGGTTTTTATTATTAAGAGATCGTCTAATACACTGACTAAAAAGGAGATGCGTCTCATTTTTAACAATTTGGTTTATTCTGCCCTGAATTATTGTACTGTGATATGGTCGAGCACTTCTACTAAAATTTTATATCCTCTTCGCTTAATTTTTAATCATTTACGTAGGCTTGCTTTTAAAATTGACAAATACCAACTTATTACGAATGTATGCAATAAATATAATATCTTGACGTTTGAAAATTTTATTAAATATAAACATTTAATTGAACTTGTGGCTTTGGTCTGCGATCCAAGCCATCCATTTCATGATTTACTAGCAGACCCGGCAATGCTTCGCTATTGTTATATATGAGCGCCTTTAAATGAGCGCCATCTTCTGATTTCTCTACAACTGAACTAAGTTGAGCATACTCCAAAAACTTTAAATTAAGATATCTTTTTTTCGTAAGCCTATATGTTGCCGCAAGCTACGCTCAACTTACCTGTGAAAACCCCATGATTAATCGTCAAGTTGTTTTGGAGATTAGCGTGTTCAAACAGACACACAGACAGATAAACTATTTAAAAATGTTGTTATTGTAGTCTGTTTCACTCCTCTCCAATCACCGGCCCTTTAGCCTACACCACCTAATGGTATATCTTTAGGTGGTGTTGCTTTAGCTGATTGAGTTTGACTCAGGGCCGGAGAGAAAAGGTGGAGAATAATGTTCTTTTTCTCTATATTCACATTCAGAAATTGCAAATTTTCATCAAAAAAGAGTCCAAGCAACGCCGTGTATATCGGCTACTTCATAATAAATCGAAAAATAGTCCTGGGTACTTTAAATAAATTTTAAATCAAATAACAAAGTCCATATTTTATGACCAATGGAAAAAGTAAGCTTTCAACATGCTAATTTGTATGTTGATTTATGAAAACCAAAGAAATAATCCGGAAAACATAAAATATCGAAAAATTGGATCCAGATAATTAAAAAATGAACCAATCAGATATTTGATCTAGTCAATTGCCATCACCGTATCAAATTTCATTATCCTAGACTGATTTTTACTCGCGAAATACTGGAAAAATGCTAGAAATCGCATATTTTTATGGAGGGCCATAAGGGGCAAAGGAGTAAAATATGAAAAAAATAGAAATTAGTTTTTTGCAAATTATGCAAACTATTCTTGGTTCAAAAATCTAAGTCGTACTTTGACCGGGCGCGTACGTCAAAATTAGGCCTATTCTAAGATTTTTTTGGGATTTCTGCCCCCCTAATAATCTTTTTTCAAAATTAATCGAATGCTCCCTTTTTATATAGATCTTTTACATCCTCGTGCTCAATTTTGATGCTCTCTGCATTTCCGCATTAGAGTTAGACGGCAAAAATACAAAACGGGGGGGCCAATCTTTGGACTCTACTAGCGCCCCTCACAAAGCGGAAATATCTCCGAGACCTTTCCTCCGAATTTCGTTGCTTTCTCTTTATTCCCTGCGAAGTTGCATCAAAATGTCAGAAAATTTTGTGAAACGCCCCCGAAAATCGATTTTTATCAGTTTTCGCACCCTTAAAATTCGAATATCGAAAAACGGGGATACCACTTTTTTGGAATGGTAGCTAGAAACCATCCTACAAAATTTCGAAGATCTGCGTTTATTGGGGGCGGAGCCAAGCGACTGAACGTGCAGTTCCTTTCTGCCCCCTGGGTAGGCAGGGGTACGAATTTCGAAAAACCCCGTTTTAACATGCCCCTACGCTATCCGTCCTATGACCTCACTGAGTTTCAAGTTGGTGGCTTCAGTAGATTTTGCTGTGCATTGATGAGTCAGTCAACCAGCTTCTTTATATACTGTATTAACCCTCCCACCCATCATCTGGAGATTGGTCGCCACGAAAAGCCCTATTAGAAAATAAGATACATTATATTCCTGCGCAAAATAATGCTGTTGATGCTGTTTCACGGAATAATCGCAAAAGTTTGGATTTTATATAGATAGATAATGGTAGCAAATTGGAAAATTGAGATTATGATTACAAAATGGATTACTGAACTTCCGTACATATTAAGATGAATTTAGGAAGAAAAAAAAAACATTTCCGAGGGTGGGATTCGAACCCGTACCTGCGAAATAAGACGCCAGCAACATACCGCTGTGCTACAACAACAATCTCTAATTTGATATCAAAATTTTGGTATTTATGAAGTTTTTTTTCCTCTGAAAACTCATCCAGGTGAATGCAGAGCAGCTTCTTTTCAATATTCATTTTATTTTTTGCCATATTCTTCGAAGTACGCCAAGGGAGATGGAGAGAATGCAGACTCGATTCGATAGACACAATAATGGCGGCGAAGCGCCAGACCGACAGCAGCGAAGTCGACGCGATGACGTCATGGCGATGCTGCCTTCTGTGGCGAAACGGAATGGAAATTTTTCTTCAACACAGCTCAACAAACTTTCCATCGACATTTTGGTGATCAAAAACGGAATGGAAAGGAAGTGACATCATAAAAATTTTCCGTTAGGGTTCCGTTCTGGCGTGATTCCGGTGATGTGGAAACCACGCCTTACTGTTGATGCTGTTTCACGGAATAAGCGCAAAAGCAAACAACGACGTCACAATTTCTAAGCAAACGTCACAATTTTTTAAGGAATGCAAAAATCCCATTGAGCTCCAGGTAAATTGAGTTTTAAAAAAAATCTACAATGGAAAGGAAGAAAGAATAAATATAATCCTTTCTTAGCGAGCACCTAGAAGCCAAGAGAAATATACTTGTCAAATTTCAAGTTTGAAGGCTTCATAGTTCTGGAGATTTCGTGATGAGTGAGTGAGTCAGTGAGTGGTATTTGGATTTTATAGATATTGTTGGGCGTGCAATTGCGGAGCGCCGATGAACTTTTCTTTAGCGTTTTTTGTATTGTTATAATAAAATCTTGCTTGTTATAATTAGAAAAATATATCCCTTGTTGAGTGTTTTGTGTTTTGAGCATGTTGTGTTGTAATGGGTGTATTGTTGTTATGAGCGACTGTTGAGATCGTTCGCGTAAACACGCTTGGATTTTAGTAATGAATTGTTGAGTTATTGTCGTTGTAATAATATTGTTTCGTAATGTTCTGTGTTTGTTTTGTTTGTTAGACAAAGGTTTTTGTTTTATGTTTCTGGGTTTTTTTTTCCTTCGATTTTTCTTGAGGCAAGCGGACGTGTCTTTCGTAGCGGGATGTTGAAAGCCATGTTCGAATGCTACGTTCGCGAAGCTGAAAATGTTTAACCATTTAAGTGCTGTTAAAATATAAATCAAAGAGAAGTATGATTTATTTTGCCATTTTGACCTTTTAAATTTTGAAATTTTGTTCATAATTGCTCATGTTACGCTGGAACCATATCGAGCGCTGAAATAGAACGTATGCGACATTCTTCAAAGTTGACCCGTGATGACGCCTAATTGGAATGAAAAGTTTGTAATTACCCGATTTTTGGCATATGAGAGGTTGATTAATAAGAACAGTCGTCCGCAATTGATGATGACAACATAATTTTGGTGAGTGACTGATTTTCTTTATTTATTCCGCCCGAACGCGCAAGGACACTCGGAGAATAGTTTTGATATCGGCGCGCCGCCGATGGCACCGATTCAAAGCGAGACTCATGTTTTACGTAGTGCTGTGCTCCGTGCAGGATTAAGAAACGCTCATTAACTGTTTAACATCATCGTAGACGTTGTATTTAAATACGTTTTAGACGTTATGCTAAGCTCTGTAAACTCTTGTTTTTAGATATTAAGAGTATGAGCGCATTTGTACAGGCGTGGGCAGTTCGCACAAGGAAGTAACGCACTGGTGAGTAGAGGGAGTCGAGCGCCAAGGTCTCCACTAGTCACAGCTCGGTTGCCCGTTTACGCACGGAACTTTGTGTGAGAGAGTCGGCTGCTCACCGGAGGACGCTGGGAGTAAGGTCGCTGTGCCCACCAAGAGGGGTTACAGCACCTCCCCCCTAGCTGACCATAAAGGAGGTGCGGTGCGCGTGAGAGCGTACACATTTGGAACACATTTTGGGGGCACAGTGCCTTATATGCAGATTAATGTCTCTGGTTTCATGTATCTCTCCAGCAGTGGCGGCTCGTAGCTAAAATTTCTGGGGGTGCTGCATCAGAAAATTTTATTTTTTTCACGAACTAGAGAATAGCTAGTGACATTAAGCTTAAGGACCATGTAATAGCTATTCTTTAAAGAAAAAATGAAAAGAATAGAAAAGAAAAAAAAGACACATTATATTGAATTTTATCGATATCAAAAGTGAAACTGGGGGTGCTGCAGCGCCGCAGTGCCTATGGGCGAGCCGCCACTGCTCTCCAGCCATGCTTGAGCTGAAGCCCTCTGTTGCATTTATGGCTTTCACTCATGTACAATGCTAGCTCGAAGTCTGAGATGAGCAATGCCTCAATTTGATGCATGGTTTTAGTAATGTAGTTTGTGATGGGGCCCCTGAATTTGATAATACATCGCTTATCTTGAGAAGTTATTGTTATTGTTGTAAAGGAATATGATAAATAAAGATTTTGTAATGAATTACTACCACGGTGTCAGGTCCCATATCAATTAGTTTGGTCCCGAACCCTAGCACCACGCCTCCTCACTGCAATTTTTGCAGCTAGTTGTATCATTATCAAACACTGCGGGGGCAGGGGAGCTACACTTTGAATCAAAGCATGACTTTTCCCTTTAAATTTATGTTAGAGTGGAATAAGATCCCATATAATACTGTCAAGACTATTTTTGATTGCTCACTTCTGAGTTGCAAAGGTTACTGTAAACATTTTAACTCTAAAATTAAGGATTATGTCATGAGACAACAAATTAGCGAGGGGTATCGTCTTTGATGTTTTTTTATATCTTTTTGTTATCTTTGTTTTCTTTTATGAATTTCTATGTTTTCATTTTGTACATTTACTGTTTTCTACTTTATGTAGGCAAAGTAACAATAAATAAATAAAAATAAAAAATATTATTGAAGATGTCGAATTTTGTGTCTGGAAACTATGATTTGCTGACAGCATTAATTTTCTTTTACCATTTGAAGAAAACTGCTGCAGAATCACATTGAATGGTTGTCGAAGCTTACAGTGAGCATGCTTTGGGCAAATTGTAGTGCTTTGAGTGGTTTAAAAAATTCAAAAGTGGCAATTTTGACGTGAGAAACTAAAAACGTGGAAGACCACCGAAAAAGTTTGAAAACGGCGAATTGCAGGCATTGTTGGATGAGGATGATGCTCAAATGCAACAACAACTCTATTTGAATCAAGCTTTGTGTGAAAAACAACCAGAATATCAAAAAAGGCAACAAAAAGTGATTTTGCTTCATGATAATGCATCATCACACACAGCAAAACTGGTCAAGGAAACCATTGAGGCGTTTAGTTGGGAAATGGGGCTTGCTTACTGTCGTGTCGGCAAACAACAACTAATTGTTGTCACGCACGATGTTCATATTTGTTGTGACATTTGTTATTGTCATTGTCATTCCCATTGTGTTGTCCCCATTGTTGTCGAGATGAACGCTCTGCATCTCTGGATTCCATTGTGAATCTTTGCTAATGATGTGAGCTCATGGAAACGCTGTCTAAAGGTAAATAGTTGTAGCGATAAGTCACGTACGCCTCTCCTCCCACTTCACCGAGTTCCACATACATAACAGAAATCTTTGGTGTCAGAAGTGGGATAGCAAGAGTGTTATCCCATCGTGGAATACCCAGCTGCACGACGAGAACTCCGAAGAGAGTGAGAAGAAGCAGTATTCCAAAATCAAGTGACAATTTCATCGGAAATTATGAAGCCACAGCCACCAGAAAATACCGATTCCCATTACCAGCTGTAAGGAGAAAGAATGCCGTTCTCAACACAGGCTCCAAGGACAACCAGTGAAGCCAGAACAAAAAGTTAAAGAAAACAGAGACTTTACTAACCTTGACGGAAAAAAGAATCCCCTATGGCAGTACCACCAGAACTAATGCAGGAGTTGTCCAAAATGATAGCTTCTGCATTACATGTTGCAACTGACACAGCCGTAGCACAGCTGGCGACGGCGACCCCCACTCCTGGTGCGGAGCGTGCTCCGGAACTCGCTTCTCCATGACCTCCCCCATTTACAATGCCGTCGAGGAATATTTTAAAAGGTTTGAATGGGTGCTACAGCTCTCCAATATTCCCCCTGCCCAATAAGCCGCATATGCTCGAGTACATATGGGGGCAGAAATGAACGGCGTGCTGAAAATTTTAGCCAGTCCCAAAGAACCAGAGACCATTACATATGATGAACTTAAAACAATCTTGACAAGCCATTTTGATCGTCCTCGCAACAAGTATGTGGAAAGCGTAAAATTCAGAACTGTGATCCAGAGCACAGATGAATCAGTGGCCCAGTACGCATGCCGATTGAGGAAGAGTGCTGCCCATTGTCAGTATGGGGTCTTCCTCGACTGCATGCTTATTGAGCAGTTCTTATACGGCCTTCGCTCTTCCGAGACGCGAGAAGAGATCATCGCGAAGCAACCGGATGAGTTCGATAAAGCATACGCCATCGCTCAGAGTTTAGAAGCCACCTGGGCCATTGGAAAAGCAGTGAGCCAGCCAGTCACAGAGGACACCAATAAACTTGGTTACGAGTCTCCAATCACAAAACCGAACCATCGTGGGAGAACCGCCAGAAAAAACTCCCAAGCCGCCAAGCGAATGCGAGCAACGAGCGCCACCGTTCCACAGCCAGTCACCACTCGAACAACCGACATAAAACGGTTCCAAAGAAACAGTGTGGCATGTGGCGATCTACACTGGGCAGACACCTGTCGCTTTAAGACCGCGACCTGTTACGCCTGCCAGATGACTGGTCACATTGCAAAAGCATGTCACTCTAAGACCAAAGGGACGCGTCGTGCTTCACCCAATGAGACTCAAGTGCCAGTGGATCGAGTACAGACCCTTAACCAGCTGCAGGGGACCTCGAATCAGGAAGCCATCCACCCAAACATAATCAAAGTGCTAATAGACAGGAAGACTCTGTAGATGGAGGTTGACACGGGAGCACCTTGTGGATCATAGGTATCACCCGTCTATGCAAGGTTAAGCCCCAAATACACCTGCAGAAGACCGAAGGTGCGATGCCTTGGAAAAATAAAAGTCCTAGTTACCATTGGCAGCACCAGCCGGAATATGGACCTGCATGTGGTGAAAGGTAACTCGACAGGACTGATGGGCTGCGACTGGATCGCCAGTTTTGTTCACGAAATAAGATTCGATAAACTATTCGCGCCCATCCAAGCCATCCAGGAGAACCAAGGCAAAGGTCTGCTCACCAAGGGACAGAAATTCCAATTAGACAGACTATTAACCTCGTCAAGACCAGTGACGAATATGCGTTCGTCAAGCTAGACCTTCTGTTCAATACCATGACGAACATGCGTTCGTCATTTTCAGTTATTAATTCTGTTAACGAAATGAAAACGTGTTTTTTCAGGAATGAAAGAGTAAAATCATTTGGAACAGTTTATTCTTTTATGGGTCCATTTTCCTGCCGATAGATGGAACCATTGCGTTTAATCTTTGATTGCTAATTTCAACACCATTGTATGTTGTATTTGCACAGTATACAACGATGCTTTTGCTCCTTTTTGGTAAAAAATAGATGATTATGATTGTTGATGCAAGTTTTGAGTGCCAAAGAGCCTTATTTTGAAATAAATATTGATTTAGAAAACAAATATTTTTATAAAATATTTTTATAAATTGGTTTGCCAGATACTACATAAAATCTGGTCCTGGGAGGCATCCTTCAAAATTTAGGCTGGTCATGAAGAGGTTAAAAGAGTACGACCATGTCTTCCAGAACATAGCAGGGAAGCTGAAAGGGCCACCAGCTTCTGTCCACCTTGTGCCGGATGCCACCCCCGTATTTGTCAGAGCAAGAGACGTTCCCCTTGCTTTACAGGCACAGTATGCCAAGGCAATAGAGGAGAAGATAAAGGCCGGATTCTACAAGAAGATCGACTTCTCCGAGTGGGCATCGCCGACCCATGTAGTGGTGAAGAAAAACGGAGCACTACGCATCACAGGCAATTACAAACCTACAGTGAATAAGCAAATGATTGTAGACGAACATACAATCCCCATGATAGAAGATATATTTATTAAAACGAGAGGGGCTACATGGTTTGCTTACCTGGATATCACCGATGCGTACACACATTTTCCAATCGATGCCAAATTTCGGGATTTATTAACATTGAACACGCCGACACATGGACTGGTCAGACCAACCAAGGCCGTCTATGTGCCGTCAATATTCCAGCACTGTGGCAGCGTCGGATGGAGGAAGTTTTCTTGAGATGCAGGAAACGTCATCGTGTTCGCCCCGACTTTTGATGAACTCATTGGAGCATTGCGCCAAACGCTACATCGATTGGACAACCACGGCTTCCATCTTAACCGGAAAAAGTGTGTGCTTGCAGCCACTGTGTTGACCTGCTTGGGACATGTAATAGACAAGAATGGTCTGCATAAGTCAAATGATCATGTCATAGCCATCCAGAGGGCCCCAACACCAACATCTTCCGAGGAACTCCAACTTTTCCTAGGAAAGGCGCCTTACTATAGTGCCTTCATACCCACCTGTCCCACCGAGCAAACCACTTCGAGAAATGATGGGCCAAGACAAGTTCATGTGGACCAAAGAAGCTCGAAAGGCCTATGAGGAGCTGAAGAATACCCTCATCTCGGCACCTGGTCCTCATGCAGTATGCCCCTCTCTCCCAGTCATTCCCGCCACGGACGGGTTATTCCCGCACGGGAAGAGGCTCATTAGCTTATGCCAGCCGGTCTCTTTCCGAAACAGAGACGATATCCCCAAATTGATAAAGAAGCCGTAGCCATTGTATGGGCCGCGAAAAAGTTTTTCAATTACCTGTATGCACGGAGATTCGAGTTGGTCACCGACCACAAACCGCTGACACAATATTCCCTCCCCCCTCTATAAATCTTTCCCGACCCTGTGCATCAGTCGCATGGCTAATTATGCGGATATTTAAGCAATTTTAATAACGCCATTGTCTACAAACCAACCAAAGACCATACCAACGCCAACTATTGCTCACGTACTACATCAATCAACAAGGTAGAAGAGGAGGAGGAAGATGGATTTGAGGAATTTTTGTATCTCTTGCCTCAGAATACTGTTGTGGTATAATTGGTACTGAGTTTAGCACCTGATTGGTTGATTACAGAAAAAAGTGTAGTGATATCGTTTGGCAGTTAGGTTAGGACCTGATTGTTTGCATAAGTGGTAGTTTTTAAGTATAGACTTCTGGTGCCTTTAAACGTGGGCACTTTCGTGCATGAAATAACTGTTTGCACACACACACGTACACGCACACACGCATACATACACACATAGACACACACACACACACACACACACACAAAAGCGGAAAGCGTGCAGTCAATTCTCATGTAATGTTTTGCACATTTTTTTCTTTAAACATGGATGTTCGTCGATTTTGAATTCCACTTTTTTGAGTAAGATGTCAAAAGAAGATTCATCCGCAAGTAATTTTTGAAGTCTTCCGGGTAATTTTCACCTAATTCATATATCAAGGGTAGATGACCAAACAGCAGTTTTCATTCAGAATAACACCCAAACCCTCCTTCTTTTAGTTCTTGTTATTTCAATTAGTCCAGCAACAGCAATTGCCAGTGTAATATTTTTTTTCTTCTTTGAAATGCCATTTTTGCACGGAAAACGCACACGCAAAATAAAACTCTTCAACTGGCAAGCGTACCACGCTCCCCACTTTCATGTGAGAATGCGTGTGTGATTCATCTTTACACATGCATTCTTTCCCTTGCGCCATCAAGTCGGCACACTTTCGCTTGGGAAAGAACGTGCTTGCTTTTTACTCAACAAATGCAATCGTGCAGGATTGCACCCAAGCTCTTTCCTTCACACAGTGTTATGTATCTAAAGGCCACATTAGATACATAGGAGATCGAAAATGCCGGTCGCTGGTCGCGTTAGACAGGTGGTCGTTATGCTAACAGATTTCCCATGTAACTTTCTGCGAGACCAAGCAGCAGTGGTCGTTAAGCTCAGATGGTCATTATATACAGATGGTCGTTAGCATAAGTTTTGCAGTAGATTCAGAGTTACTGAAAATTATTACTTTTTGTATATCTTGGTTACCCTAAATCCTTTAGAAGTCCATATTTGTCTAAATCTAAATATGAGGGGCGATTGATAAATAAGGTCTCCATGGCTGTAACTTTTTTATT
>JAHWFO010013269.1:35638-103413 GCA_023313115.1 Rhysida immarginata | reverse complement strand
AGTATAAGATACAAAAAGAATTTTGAAAATCGGTTAACAAATAAAAAAGTTACAGCCATGGAGACCTTATTTATCAATTGCCCCTCGTATTACTTATTGCGTCTTGTCTATCTCTCCTATATCCATCTAATATTACTTCAAGAGATAGACAGAAAATGATCCTGATTTAGCAATAGTAGTTACTTAATCTGTGTACTGACTTGTTTTTATATTACATGTTCTTGTGGGCAAATAATGAAGATGATGTCATATTGAACTGCCTCTGCAGACAAAGTAATCACTATTGCTAAACCAGGATTGCTTTTTGTCTTCTATCTCTTAAATCCTTTTGCTTATTTATTTAAAAACATACACATTATCAATGAATGTATATTGATTTTCTTAATAGTAGATAATATAATAAAGAAATTTTTTGATTTCATTTCTAGCGTCTGAAGATGAAGCTGATAGATGTGCGGGAACAGTAAGTGTGATCTGTTTATATTATTCTGTTATACATGTAATAAAATAATTTGTATGTATTGGTTTATTTGAAGTTTTGAATAAACAGAAGAATTGGTAAAGAGACCATATACAGGTAAAGTCGACCTAGATATTTAAGGATGTATTTAGGTTGTTGCCGATAGATTTGACCCTATAACCTACTATCCAAAAGTTTTCTAGATATGTGACTTTTAAATTAAAAGAAAAAAATATTTTCAACTTTGTTTTTAATTGCCAGACTCTAGTGTCCAATTTTTTGCTGTTTTTACTTAGGGGGTATGCCAGTTTATAAAAATAAATACAGTGGTCCCTCCGCAAGTCGGTATTCCACAAATTGGAAAATTCCATAAGTCGACAATTTTTTCATGAAATCCAAGATGGCCGACAATGAGTTCCGATCAGGGATTTTTTGCACAAATGCATAATTTGTAACGATTATGACGATTAAAATATTCTAAGTTAAACAATTTTATAGTTCCCTAATGCATATAGCCTGTTTTGGAGGGCTATAAAAGTTAATTATGAATATTAATGTGAGAATTGTTCTAAGCCAGCTTTCTTCGAGCTGATTATTTTCCACGAAATTCGGAATGGTGACTGATTACAGAGGCACCCCTCCCCCTTTTCCTCATAAACAGCTACAATTAAAAATTTAAAATGCCGACCTGTGTATAAGGTTGCCTTAATTTGAAAAAGTGTTACTATAATTAATGTGGTTTAATTTTTCCTTGCAATTTTCTTCTTCGAAAGCTAGTAATTTACTGAAAAATACGTATTACGTGTGCAACTCTGCAATGTAGACGCGAATACATATCTTTGGCAAAGAGTGGAATTGCCGATGTTTAGCGTTAGAAATGCTTAGCACGTAGTAGTTTTGAAAGATTTTTTCTATTGTACATTATTTGATGCATTATTTTATGTTATTCATGTGGTGTTTATCATTAAAATCAATCAATAAGTTAGTTGATCAAATCCAAAATACTTCCGTCACTTCATGCTCTTCGTTAATATTTTTTTAAGTGGAAAAAAAAATTAAACCTTTTTTAAATATATTAATATAATGCATTATTTCTCAATATTATTAATATTTTGGTCAAATAACTTCATAAAAGCCTTAAGTGTGTTCGTTTGTAAAGGGTGTAAAGGAAACATCGCTGACGTTTTAAGCGAACTTGGCCTCTAAACGGAATGCTTAGTGATGAATTCTTTGTTATTTTCTCTAGAAGAAGTGCAGAGTTTCGGCTTTTTTATTTTATTTATTATTTACAGAGTGTTCTAGCTTGATTTTCGAAAGCAGGATTTTTCATTCCATATCTGGTTTATTTATAATAAATCGTTACTTCGTAATCTCCGCATTGTACACGGAGGGGGTGGTCGATATAAAGTCGGTGACAAAAATGTTAGGCCTATAAAAATGCCCTACAATAAAATGTGATCCGCATAAAAGTGACATTATGTATCTGTAAATTAAGTAAAACAAATGTTTATATCCATAACTAGTTTCAATAAATAATTAATAAGCGCCTCTTGAGCCTATCAAAAAAAAAACGCAAAAAAAAAAAATCAGCCTCCTATGAATCGATCACAATAACCGAAAATTAGGAGTCTTTCTCTTAGACATTTATCTTTAGTGCAAAACTTAAAACTAATAAAAAACTCTTTCACCACAACGATTATAGATTGAAAATATACAACCTGATACTGTAATCGTTGTGGTGAAAGAGTTTATTAGTTTTAAGTTTTGCATTACAATTATCCACATTTGTCTTTTTTATTATCTATTTATCTTTAGGCTTATTAGGGCGATTGTATATCCCTTTGAATACATTATTATGTCATTATTTTAGTAAACATTCCAATTTTGTCCTGCTTTTGGAAGTTGGAAGATAGTTGTCGCGTTCGTGGATTGTCATGAACGATCGATCATAATTTTGCTTGGAATGGCCAAGTGATCATACTTCCCGTTATTGTATCAAGAAATTCATTATTCGAACATATTTTAAAATTGTACACAAATAGTATTTGGACATTGCTGTCATCTGAAAAAATTTAAAATGAAATAAAAAGTTTCGCCCAACATTTAAATATGGGAAAAATATTAAAGGACCAGCTTTTCCAACAGCGAAATTTTTGATAAAAAAAAAAAACAAAACAGTGTCTAATCGTATGTCTGACATATTCCGTTTCCGATCATAAATTCGTATGTCCAATCTTCCTGATTGGCTCTTCCTTATCACGTGGGCACTTTAGACCGATCCCCAGCACGAATCACATGTCGTACGTCCGTGAATAATTCACATAGACTTGCAACCACAGTCAAGGGAAAGGAAATACACAGTCATTTATCCTTCCCTTGACTGTGCTGCAACATCATTCTGACAGGGGATAAATTTCAGTGTTATGAAGATATAAAAAAAAGCTTATTCGGAAGCCACGTATTCTCGCTATTAAGAAATACACAGATATTTCACTTTATAACAAGCCTATGGAAACCGAGGCGACGGCGGCGATCCTAGCGAAAGGAAGGACACAGATCAGCTAAATGCATTGCATCTAACTTTAAAAAAAGCATAAAAATAGTAATAACTGCAATAAAAATTAATAAAAAGTAATTTTTAAAATGCAAATAAAATTTATTTATTTTTATTTATTAAAAAAATTATTAAAACATTATTAAAAAATAATTAAATCACTTAACTTGGAATTCCACAAGTCGGGAAAATCCGCAAGACGGCAAGGTCCTGGAACCAAGGATGCCGACTTGTGGAGGGACCACTGTAATAAAACTTGAAACAACTTGCTATCGGTTGAAAGTAGCTGCTCGATAATTATTAATGTAGATGTTTTCACTAAGTCTGAAGCACGTTAAGTAAATAAATTTCTATTGAAGTTATACTGCAAATTATTTTTTAACTATCCAAAAAGGTAAAATACTCTCAGTTAAGTAGGCAAATCAAACAAAATGACAGAGAAAGCTGTCCCAGAATGCAAAGAGTAAATGTTTTTTTAAAAGTAAAGAATAACAGATTCACCTTAATAAAATCAAAAACCATGATTATTTAATAAACTGGCATACCCCCTACATAAAAACAGCAAAAAATTGAACCCTAGAGAGAAATAACATTTTTTTTTCTCTCTTAATTTAAAAGTCACATATCTAGAAAACGGTTAATTTTTGGATAGTAGGTTACAGGGTCAAATCTATCGGCAGCGATCTAAAGAATAACATCCTTAAATATCTAGGTCGACTTTCCCTGTAACCCTGTATATAGTAAAAGTCCTTTAATCCATCACTCAAAGGTTCAGAACATTTAGTGATGTCCAACTTGGGAAAAATAGTCTTATTTACGGATTGAACCCACAATTTTGTGGCAATTTGGAAATTCTGCGCCAATTTACGAATTATTTATTAAGTAGCGGAAGAATGGAGCTCCCTCTACATAACAGCACTCTACATAATGACAAATTTATAATGGCAACTCCATATAATGAAGTTTGTTTTTTTTTTTTTTTCCGGAAAAAAACTTCGTTATGTAGAGTGCCGTTATATAGAGGGAGCACTATATCTTATGAAATCTTTAAGAACTTCTGCTGTTTGTTTCAATTAGCTCAAGTTTTTTGGTGAATCGAGGTTTGGAAGTTTAGGCTGTATATGCATTAATCCTCTTATGTAATAGCCAAACAGCTATCACGTATCGCATTTTAATAGCCACATTTAGTAGCATTTGGCCATCAGGCTACTGGTTTTGTCGAGCACCATATACATCATAGTACTTTAATTACACAGTATACACAACGTTCAATTCATTATATAGTACATTAATTCACTTTTTATTTGAATTTCCTATCGCCAAAAACTAATATGAAAATAACTTCTCAAAAAGATGGTAACTTTGATCTCACGGAATTGCATTCTGTCCTAATGAACTTCAAACGAAATTAGCATATTACTAGAAATTCCACCCTTTCGCATGGCTGGTGTCAACTGTATAGGTTGAAGGGTAAAGAAATGAAAGTGGAGCATCAGTGGTGTTCAAACTTACATTCTGCAACAATATTCGCTACTTTCAGTTTAAGTGGTGCCGCCCTGGTAGCATTACTTGAACTGAGCTAAGTAGGATTCACAGTAGTTTAAACACTGCTTTTATATCACAGAACACCAATCCCAGATAACATTCTCTATTAAACGTTATTAGAACGTATTTTTATCCTAAACAATCGTCTATTTTTTAGTTTAAAAATGGAAGGATCCTACTTTCGCAGCCATTTTTTCAAAAGAAAACAGCGCCCTCCTTATTCACTGAAAGTAGCGAATAGGCTTATAAAATAGATTGGGCTAGTGCGAGTCGGACTCGCGCATCAAGGGTTCCGTACTACCATATAATATATTTACCAAAATATGCCAGGTTCTGGAGGGTGTGGCACTGTGTTCTCGATTTCAGCTTTTATAGACATAATCTATAATAGTTTTAAGTGTCAGAATTTATAAAGTAAGCGCTTTGAACAAAAAAGTTTTCAAATATTAAATTAACAGATCACCTGAAAAAAGATTTTATGTTTGGCATTGTGCAATTCCAACTCACACTTGGCCAGTTTTTCATTATTTATTGTAATACTTTAGAGTTTGAACTACAATCATGCCAAGTTTGACGCTTGTATGTATAACTGTTTTTACGATAGAACAAAAAAAAAAAACCAAAAAAACAAAGACAAAAAATAGAAATAAAAAACTTTTTACATTTTTTATTATTTGTTAGACAATCCCCCATCCGCCATAATGACACATACTTTGAAAATTTCAACTGGCTACCTAATCCCGTTCAAAAGATACTGCCCCTAAGATTATTATCTTACACACAACAATCCCTGACTTTGGACAGGCCAAGAGAATTATTACATTTTTTTTTTCAGTTTTATTTAATTAAATAACAATGACGGAGTATTGCCTTGCCACAACAATCCCTGGCATCGTACTGATTGTTGTAATTTTTTTTGTTGGCCTCGGATGGCCGGACGTACCAATGGATAAGAGAATTAGTATATTAGATATGCATCAGTGCTTTAATTATACGGTATATACCATATCTGCAATGTACAGTTCATTATACAGTACATTAATTCATTTTTTATTTGAATTTCCCATTGCCAAAAACTATTACGAAAATAATTTCTCAAAAAGATGGCAAATTTGATCTCACGGAATTGCATTCTGTCCCGACGAACTTAAAATGAAATTTATTTATTCCCTCCCCGACAGCTGTGACCATCATACAGCAGTCGTTAATCCAGGTTCATCCAGGGACCTAACTCGTCGGTCTCAGGCCATACAGGCCCTGGATTACAATAAATAATAAAATAAAAAAAAATAATATAAAGTTATTTATTTATTTATTTATGTAAGGGAGTTGAATAGCACCCTGCTGGGACCAGTATGATTAGAGATCGACGAGTTAGGCCCCAGAGGGAATGGACAAATTAACACGTGCATAATGCAGAGATACAAAAACAAATACCGGGTGATCCCCTGTGTGTTACATTTTTTTACATTGTTAATGACATTTTCAGTATTTGCTTTCCAGCAATTCAATGCTTTCATAAGAATCAAGAGGCACGCGCAAACAATTGTTTTGCTAAAGAATTCATCATGGCAAAACAATTATTAGTTTCATGTTTCATGAAAATATGTGATACACTTTTGGATCACCCGATATACATGAACAGAAACATAAATTACTTAGTACAATTCAAGTAACTTACCAAGAAGCCTTAAGTAGCTGACTATTAAAATTCTTAGCAATTGATAACAGCATTAGGTTAAGTTAAATATAGTGGGACAGAGATAAATTAAATAGCTAACTTAAATTATTTTAGGATTCACTCCAAAATTATCTGCTTATTAGCTTATCCAAAATTATAATGAATAAAGCTAACAGCATTTGTCCAGGCAGTACAGAAAAATCTGTAAGCTATACAACGTTAATTGAGCTAAAATTTTAAAAAATAGGAGTACTCACACTTGAGAATTGGAGAAAATAAATTGTTTTAGGAGTCTTCTAAATGTATTATATGGGGCTGATAACCGAATTTCTTTCCCAGTTTTTCTTAATCCCAAGGAATAAATAAACCTATTACTGTGTGACAAACCCCCTTACTGATAATTCTAAACTTAAAGAACTACCTGCTACCTCCAGGGGAAAGCTTATTATCGGTTCAGGACTCATCACAAGGCACTTGCTCCAGACCTGTAACCAAACTTACTGCTATTGGGAAAGAATGCACTTCCACCATACACATTAAAGTTCCAATAAATCGCTTTTAATATTCTATGTGCTTATATACACACGAGCAACATTTACTTGGTGCAGCAAATAACAATATCTAATGGTTGCATCTTGGACTAATTTGCTATTCAAGTCCTTTTATTTATTCTATTAAATAACAATAGAAACATACAAAAAAAAAAACAACAATTTGTAATAGCTTAGTAATTCAATTGGTACGTTTAAAGAGGCCCCTCAGACTAATACCTAAGTAAACTTATAACTATTACATAGTCTGCCATGAGCTGAACACACCCAATTTGAGGTATGTGGCACTTATGTCTTGACCGAGAATCCAATGGAAGGTCCTTCTCCCTTCTGTTGTGGGGCCTTTCGTCCTGCCCCGGGTAACAAGGCCAATATGCCTGGTTGGCTGACTACCAGCTGAGATACCCCTCCTCAACACGGGCTTCAAATATTCCCAAAAAATTGGCGCAACCAGCATCACGTGCCCCTTTTACTCGTCTAAAGGGGAGGGACACCGAAACCACTGTGAGCCCTGTCCAGATGAGGAGCGCTCAGCACTGGAAGCTTATGACAGGGAATAAATAAACTCCCTCCACCACAGTATTACCCAGTGGGTTACAAAGCACACATCCCGGGAAAAGATAAGTGACTACGCCAGCAACAGTATCTACTACCTCCCACTAGGCTGAGCCGCATACCCCACATGAATCACAAGAGGCAAGCATTACTTGCTAGTAAAAGGACACCTCAACTTGGTATAACACTAAGAGGTTAAATGCAAAATGTTTCCAAAGTACAAGCAACAATTCAATACTGTACTTACAAGGGAACTTTGTACCCTGTCTGACACCGATTTTAACAATTTTGAAATATATTATTCTTCTAACGAAACTCAATCCACTTGCCAAAAAAGAAATCCCACAATTTTGTATTGTGCGCACGCACCACCAAAAAAGAAATTACACTATTTATGTATCATACTTACAATAATGCAGTTTTATTTACACTTTTACTGCTTACGATTTTACCATACCGTAGCCACCTTATGTGTAAGATGGTGGCTACGACCATACAAAAGTATTGGTGACGATAATGATGAAAATAAAGAAAATTAAGAAGAATGTTTGAATATTCAAGAAGAATATTTGACTTTTTTCCTCCCCATTCAGATTCCAAAAATTTTGATTTTGAAGGTTTCAATTAGGCTAGTGATTTTAATTTATCTATTATGGTAGCGCCAATAGTGTAAACCAAGTTCAATTTTTATGTCGATGGTATTATTAAAATATATGTTGCTCTTAAATTAAGCCAATTCATTTTATTTTCACACTTCTATCATAAAGGGGGGAAGGGCATAACTATCGCTGCGGCCAATCTTAAATTTTTATTTTGGAAAAAGGTGAATTTTATCACTGCGGTCTATGCATTGTTGCGGTGTTATTATTGTAAATTACCAGGTCGTTGCATATCAAATGTCGGATTGCAGAGGTCATCTTTAATGGCCCTCTAGAAAGGACACCTTCACACGTGCTGTTCGAAATAACCCCCATTGCAATTCAAACATTGTTGCCAACGTTTTGGCAGCTTCTCGAGCCCTCTCCGATAGAATCTATGGTCATGGGACTCAAACTCTCGGAATGCGTATTCGACGTCTGCTTGGATTAGGAATGTTTTCCTCCGGAGAAAATTGTCCAGGCTATGGAAAAGATGGTAGTCTGTAGGGGAGAAGTCCAGAGACTACGGGGGGTGTGGAAGCACTGGTAGCCCAGAGCCTGTAGCACCTGCACGGTCGTTTGTGCAGCGTGCAGACACGTTTTGTTATGCAGCAGAAGGACGCCTTTGCGATGCACAAGTGCAGGTTGTTGCTGACATAGTTTTGTGTGCATACGATGGAGTTCATGACAGTAGGTCGCAGCGGTGATCGTCTTCCCCTGCTGCAGGAAGCTGTAATGCACTACACCGCAGATGTTCCACCAAACTGTAACCATGAGCTTCCTGGGGTGCAATGGGGGTTTAGGGAAACTGTCGCGGGGGTTCATCAGCATCCAGCCACTGTGCTGACCGTTTCCTGTTGTCGTATAGGAGCCACTTCTCATCGCAGGTGAAAATGCGATCAATAATCCCCGCTTCTTCTTGGCACAAAAGCAATTCCGTACCCATCTCCAACCGACGCTCTTTTTGGTTTTCCGTAAGTTCATGTGGGACCCATTTACCAGTGGTCCTAAGGTGTCTACTGACAGTCAACACTGATACAGCATGATCCCCTGCAAGTTTCCGAACAGTTTTTGACGGGTCCTGTTCCACACCTCGCTTCAGATCAGCGTCATTCAACACGTTGGGTGGTCTGCCGCGTGGCTCATATGCCAGGCCCGTCACTCCTGCCCAGAATTTTCGGAACCAACGTTGGACAGTACATTTGTTTATGGTGCCTACACCGAATACCTTATTGATGTTTCGAGAGGCGTTGGATGCAGTGTGATTCAACCTGAACTCTTAATGCATTATCACACGTAATTCGTATGAAGTCATGACTATCTTCGCTTGGGTTCAAACGTTATTAAATATCATCGCAGACATGCTAATTTCAGGCAGCTGGTCGCTGATAGGTTTATCTCTGGGAATGTACCACGTTGTTATGGGTACTTGCTACTAAACATGGAAACCGTGCTGAAGCACGGAACCCACCTCGAAATCCGACATTTGATATGCAACGAACTGATACATTAGTTTAAAAAAGTGAGTTCATATTCACTTTTCAGGCATTCAATTCACATTTCCGTTCACTGGCTATGAAACTCCCTATCACAGTCAAAATTCATTGTGCACGATAACCACACTGACTTTGACGTGAGTAGAACTGATCCGAAATAACATGGCAGCAGACATCGGGAAATGTACATAATGATTTTGATACGAGTGACCTACCTGGTTCTTGTTTACTTTTTCCAAGGTTTTGCGAATATAGATATTTACATGCACGATTTGTCATTATTCAAAAAGTTTCTGGATACCTTTAGATACCTGTAGATCAAAAGAACCTTGATTTCTTGAAAATTACTGTGATATTGAACTCTCTATTGCTTTTATTACGGAAGACTTTCTATCAGATGTTAGTAGATTGTTTCAGGAATTTTCTTCTATTTTTCCTGAAGAGCTTTGTTGAGTTCAGTCACAAATATTGGCAGATGTGGCATAGCCCATAGTCGTTGCTCCATTCCATCCTATGGGTGTTCATTAGGATTTGTATCAGGGATTCTGTGCAGGCCTACTTCATTGATTAAGGCTTACAAAAGCATATATTTTAAGGCCCGTACAAAACACGTTACAGAGCTCAAATTAAGAAGTATCGCATCGCATTTTGCGATTCAAACTGTGCTCCATGCGATACATTTCGAATTGAGTGTAGCAAAACAATTTTGTCTTCTCAAACCATTCCTGTACATACTTTGTGGTCAGGGGAGCATTGCCATGTTGTTCAAGAATATTCCAGTGAAGAATTGTCCAAAATGTCAACATAAATTGTAGACATCATAGTTTCCCAGCTACTGAAACAAATGAGTCCTGCTGGTTGGTCATCCCTAAACATGAAAATGAACCCCATTTCGTGACATCACCTCCTCTGAACTGTACAGTGGGCACCACAGTCGGTTTGCAGGCATCCGCTAGACCCAAACTCAACCATCTGATTGCCACCAAAGTAGGTACCAGCAAAAGACACGTTTCCATTTTTCCACATAACATTCAAAACATTCCTTTTCATTGATTGGGGGCTTGTTGATGTGGAGCTTATGAGTAGCAGCATGGCCATAGAAACCTAGGGTCCTCCGTTTCCAATGAATGGCAATTTGAAATTGTATTGATAGCACTTGAATGGTCCTGGAATTGTATCGACAGCATTTGAAATGGCATTTTGGAATTCTGTAGCAATTATTCAGTTATTGATTCCCAATTTCATTGTGATTCACATGTAGCACTTGGCAGTCATCTGTTTTCTTCAACTTACTTCTTCATGGTTTCACTGACATTGTTCTGTAATATTTCCATTTCATAATGATGTGCCCTGTGCACGTGGGAGGAAGGGGGGGGGGGCAGAAGGTACCCCCAATAAAAATGCACACCCACTAGCGCCAGGAGCGGGTTGTTAGAACTTGCTGAGGGAGGGACCAGATGTAATTAATCCAAAGAGCAGGCGTTTATGAACACAAAAACGAACATTTTATTTGCTAGTAATTCAATTAAGAAAAGAAAACAATTATTCACAAAAATAAACAGACTTGGGGTTCTGTATCAATTACCATTAACAAGAACAAAGAAAATATTTTCACAAAAATTTAGCATAATAGTTAACCAACTGACTAACAAGTAGCATCAGCTGTGTCTCACACATTTGCACCCACTACTTTTACCACGTCTGGCACGAGTGAAGAAGCTAGAACCGCTGGTCCGAGCAAAACAGAATATTTCCAAAAACCCAGAGCTGACCACTTAACAACAACAAGACAGTGTTCTCAGACCCCCAACGAGCAGAGGAGCAACAAGAACGCGTCACGCTCTCCTTTGAGACAAGTGTCCATACATATAGTACACCTTGTTCTGGAAACAGGGGAGAGAGCAGTAACCCCTACACAATAATAACTGACGCACGACGCCAACACTCATGTATCAACACTCCTTCTACTCGCTATGCAGAGGAACTCAAAATAGCACACATAACTGGCCACTCAGCCTGAAGGAACTGTTTATTCTAAGCAATTGGCTTTCAACTCTCGTTACCGACCCATGTGACCGGTCGGGCTCTACCTCCATGAGCACACATACATAACATACGATAATAAATAGCAAATGCTTAACAAAACGCATTTAAAAGGGCGCAACACAAATTAAGACAGTGGATTCACTGAACATAAACTTTTATATGCTGCGATCGTGAATTTCGCATAAATAAACCCAAGAGTTTCACAAATCAGTCGCTGTTCATATGTGCCAGTTATACACAGCGCTTTGTCGCTATGGGCGGAGTCATGATCCTTTTATTCCAAACTACCAAATTGCTAATACAAATGAAGTTTGTCGAGTTTAGGCTGAACGTGCAAGAAAGATCGCACCATTTGGAAAGTCACGATGCTGATTTTTTTCTTGTCTTAGAAGCGCTGCTTCCACTCAGGGCAGACAAAAGAATTTCCATTCTACTGCATTCCATATGGCGGCGCAAGCAGAGTTTTTCTCCCAACCCTGGAAAAACAGACAACGGAAATCACTTCCAGATTAATCAAAACCTTTCAAAACTTTGGCTCATCCATTTGACGGGCTGCATCATACCTTTTCTGATCATAGGCAGAAACGGCTAAAAAAACAAAAAAAACAACTAGAAACATCGCTGAAACGGGGGAGATAGAACGAACGTCGCTGACATTTCGCTTCCCTGCGCAACACACCATTGCTGCACGCATCGTTCTTCCAACAAAAGTGCTCAACTGCAACGTTTGTTAAAAGCACATTTTCAGAGAAAAACTGCAACAACAAAGCTCAGAGGAGATCTTCGCTCGCAATTGTTGCAGCTTCCCAACAAAAATAAAAGCAATAATGTCAAATTACACAAAGCAAACAATACCATTATTTACAAAGCACAAAACACACTTAAAATAACTTGGCAAACGCCAACAACCATACGCAAAACCTTTCACACCACAAAGACCACAGCCACTCCAAACAAGCTAAAACCGACGGACAACGCAACACCGGGGGGGGGGGGGAGCAAATAATAAATACACAATTCACTACAACACGAAATACTCACGGACACCAGTCACAATATCATTCACAGTTTGAACATGTAAATTAGAGCACACAATAATGGTTTAGTGGGTTGGGGTGCAGAAACTTTTGATCACAATGTATCAAATGCAGGAAGTTACTAGAAATGTTTGATCCCAAACTTTTTCAACAGTTACTAGATATGTTTTGTCTTTTTATTTTTGTTAGCAAGATTTGTCTTAAGTTACAGAAAAGCTTAAAGGGTGTTACACCAAGCAAACTGGATTAGTGTTTCAATTGTTGTATATGAAATAAGTATGTGCATATTGTTACTTTTGTTGTTATATATTACCGTAATTTTTGGGGTATAATACGCGTATTATGCGTAAAAAAGTTAGAAAAATCATTAATGCGTTTTATGGACGATGCGTATAATAGGCCGATAATAAAACCTGGAGAAGAAGTTGGGAGGGGGGTCAAAAGAACTTGGAGCTGACAAACTTCTTTACTACCTTTGGTTTTTATTATACAATATTATACAGTAAATACAATATACCTTATATTTATTCACTTTATATTCCACATATAAATATACTTCACATTTATTTATTGCAAAAGCTAATGCAAAAGCGAATTCAGTGGCTCTTCCGTTTTCCGTTCATTAAACCAGGGATACCAGGTTTTCTCAGCAACTTTTAAGATTGCCGCCTCTGAGAAAAAACATCGCCTTAGTCTTCTCAATATTAACAACAAGAAGATTATAAAGGCACCATCGTCTTAATTCTTCGAAAGCCAAATTTAATGCTTAAGTAAGGAAGAAATATTTGAGCAAGAGAATAATAAGGCAATATCATCAGCATAATATCAGTTTAGATGACATAAAAGTGTAGGGCAGATCATTTACAAATAAGTTAAAAAGTAGGGGGGATATAATCGACCCCTGCGGCATTCCAAAATTTCTGGTTAATATAGAGGAGTTTTTTCCGAGGTGAGAAAGAAAATATCTGCGGTCGGATAGTAAACTGTTAAGCCAAGAGAGAGGTAGCCCATGGATTCCATAATAAGAAGAGAGTTTAGAAAGTAATAACTTGATTGGAACGGAGTCAAATGCTTTAGTAAAGTCAATAAAGATAGTAGCTACCTAATTCTTTTGAGCCATTTCAGACGAGAGAAACTCAAGAAGGTCATGACATGCGGTTTCCACACTGTGACCCGGAGTAAAAACAATGTTGACAAGAATTCAAAAAATTATGCTCGTAGATGAATTGAGAAAAACGAACGAAAAAAAGCTTTTCAAAGATTTTTGAGAAGAAAGGTAAAGCTGTGATAGGGCGATAGTTTTGGAACTGACAAGGGTCACCTTTCTTGAAAACTGGTACAACTCGAGATAATTTAAGGGCGCAGGGATAAGCTCCAGAACTAATTGAATAATTAAAAATTATTGCCAAAGGGGGGGTGATGACATGTTTCAAGTTAATGATGACATCGGAGCGAAACCCTAAGGGATCAGGGGTAAAAGAAGACTTAAGCTGACCAATGATATTAACTACCTCTTCTCTTGTTGTGGGAGATAAGAAGAAACTGGTAGGGGGAGTTGAGACTGATTTTAATTGATTTGTAAAAGGTATGGGAAAATCAGTAGATGAAGGCAGAAGAACGTGAAGGAAATCAGTTAAAGAGGAGGGAGAAACTGAATCAGACTGCGCAAAAGGGGAGTTAAACGATTTAGGTCCGTGGGCTAATTCAGAAAGTAAGTGCCATTTATCTTTACAAGAATAGAGACGAGAAAATAAAGAATTAAAATAAGCTTTTTTAGCGATCTGGATAGAAAATTTCACGTGGTTTGAGAATTGTTTGAATTTCTTGAGCGCATTGGGAGAAGGAGTTCGACGATATTTCCTATAATAAGCATTTTTCTTTTTAAATAAGTACTCGCAACGAGAGAGTTATCCATGGCTTAAGAACCTTAGACGTGTAAGAATAGACTGAGGGGGTTTTACAAGGGAGATATCTATCATATCCAAACTGGAAATGAGAAAGAAAAGTGTTGAATAGAGAGTTAATATCAGTAGGGTTAGAGAGCAAAGTAGTCCAATCCGTTAGAGCAAGATAAGACTGTAGCATGTTAACTCGGTTAGGGGTAATTAATCTGAGAGAAGAACGCAAATTATGAGAAATAGTAGGGGTAGAAATAGTAAAAGTAGTAAGCATCAGAGAATGATCAGTGATTGCCATGTCGATGAAGGAACTGATAAGAAGAGAATTGGAAAAACAAGAATCAATGGCGGAATAGGAATTGTATTGAGAAGAGTAGTGGGAGAAGGAATTAGAAGTTGGTAATAAGCCAGAGTGAAGAATCGGATCCAAAAGAAGATTAAGGGAGGGAGAGGACTTGTTAAAATCAATGTTGAAATCGCCAATCAAAATAAGGTTTTGGGTTAAAAAGGCACCAACGGATGGAAGATGCCCAGAGGGCGGGCGATAAACAGAAAGAACCACGAGTTTCTTGCAAATTAGGAGGGCTAATAATTCGTAATCAGGTGTCACTATGCAGAAATTGACTAGTGTAGAAAAGGAAAGAGAACGATGCAAATAGCCACAAATGCCACCACTGCGCTTATTAACGCGGCCGACCGAGACCACCTGATAACCAGGAATAACAGGAGACTCACTCGAATCGTAAATCCAGCTCTCGGTAAATATGAGTAATTGTGGTGTAATAGAAATTAACTTAAGATTGGTTAAGGCACAAGCTAAGTTGGCATTTATACTCCTTATGTTCAAATAAAAAATAGAGAAGACATCAGTTGACTTATTAACATTTAATTTGGAAATTTGAGCATTAATTAACAGAAGCAGGGGGAACAAATGCAACCATAATACAGGATAATAAATGGAAAGAGAGACAAATTCAGAATAAGACAAAGGAGAGATAATTAACAAACGGGTAAAATGAAGTGATAAAGATCACTAAGAATAATGGAATTATTATTATTATTATTATTATTATTATTATTATTATTATTAAACACCACATCAAGTAATATGCAGGAAGCAAAAATTGTTTATGAAATGCCAAGTAAGAGGTTTGAGGAGCATAATTCGGGGGAAGTCGTGTCCAGCATTTTATACCGATATACGAAACACAGCACTGACGGTGTTAAAAGGATCACTTTTGCTTGATCCCGAAGAAAGTTACATAGGAAATCTGTTAGCTTAACGAGTACTTGTCTAACACGACCAGCGACAGGCATTTCGACCCCCTATGTATGTAAAAAAAAACAAACAAAAAAAAAACCCTTCTATAACGACCACTGACAAAAACAATTAGGCCCTAACTTGAATGCCAATTATATCACCACAGTATTCTCTGTAATCAACCTGTCAGAGTTATGTATGGGATATCAGAATTGGATGCTTGCAGATGGTTGACAGAAGATTGGAATGAAGTGAAGGCATCGAAGATAAAAGCTGCTTCACAAAGTGTAACCTAGGAGCATCAAACGATGACTCGTCATCGTTCACTGTTCTGTTAACTGAGGAGATTGAAGGACTTTTTGCTATTTATAAATTTATTGCCCATGAACAGGTAGCGTGCTACAGTGATAATTATCCTGATCCTGAAGTGACAGGCTAGGGACCAGAAGCCGGGATAAAGATGTGGAACTATTTCCACTGGGAAATGCAGTGCCTTTAATAAGATTTTATCAGCTCTGAAAATCGCTGAACGTTATGCGAAAAATGTTGCTCTAAAACCACTGGATGTGGGCAAAAAACATTTTAAAGACAGCTTTCACTAAGAAGACAAAGTTTCAACAATGTAACTTAGATTTTTTTATAAAGAAATAAACATATATTGTGGAAATGTAATTTTTTTTTAAATTGAACTATCTGAGCTTAACCACTTTTGCTTCGTCCCATGATTGGTGTTTACAGACAGGTTTTAATGTAGTTTTATTTTCAGATAATGAGGGAAGCCTATATTTGTAGTTTTATTTTTGTTCTTTTATCTCTTAAAATTTTATTTGTATTTTAATAAATTTTAATCTTCCAAGATAAAAATGGAATAAATTTTTGTATTTAAGGGTTCGAAATCATCATCATTCAAACGTGCTAGTAGTGCTCCCCCTGTTCGAAGGGCCGTTTTCGCTGGTCCAAAGCTACATGCATCATCAGGTAAGGAATTTCTATAACCTTTCTGATCTTCTATTTAAAGGGTGTCAAAAAATGTATACACTTCTTGAATGTGTTTTAACACAATGCCAATTATGATAAAACTAAAATATAAACTTCAAAATAAAGATGTGTGTGTTTGTTCAAGTTATTGCAAATAAACACTAGGATAAGTTAGGCAGTTCAACTAAGGTCCCAAACCTCATAAATCAGTGCATTTTGGATTTGGGAGCAATCTTTTCCAAATATTATTAATCGAGAAGGAGTGTTTAATAATAAATTAATATTTTGGTATTCACTTTTTTTTTTAAATGTAAAAATCAGTAAATTAAAACATAAAAAACAAATAACACAACGTAACAACATTTAGTTTATCACGTTTTATTGCTGTTTCTTAATGAATTAGGTGATTCTGATTCTAAAAAGATATTTGTTTCACTCTACTGTTGACGGTTGCAGAATTATAACTCAAATTGCGCATGCAAGTCTAACCTCAATAAAACTAACATCATTATAACGTAAGTTTCATTTCTATGAAAAAAATGTTTGGCCCCTACTGTAATGTAACTAAAATAATGCTTATTTTACTTCAATATAAAGAATTTCATTATAGCAAATATTTCATTAGAACGAAAGAATATTTCAATCCCATGGGCAGTTTTTTTTAGGTTTAGAAAGATTTTTTTTTTTTTTTGGTTGTTTGCAGATATAGCATTTTCCTTTGCTCATCCGGGCTCTTTAGAAGGAGACAGACGCTAACGGAGAAAGGCTGAGTATAAGAGAACAGATAACTTTTGAATTTTCAGTCGTGAATTCAGCACAGTCGTGAATTGAGCAGAATCATGAACTGAGCAGAGTTGTGATTGCGGTGTTTGTTTTTTTTTCTTTTTGCGTATTCATTTGTGACTTGTGTCATCAGTGTGTACAGTCGTTGCACAGCACTCTGAGAAACATTACAGTCAAATCTGTTCTGCACTGGCAACAAAACAAAAACGCCAGCAAATTACTCTTGGTGAAAAATTGCAGATCGAGCAAGTAGATGGCGGGAAAAAAAAGGAGAAGTTGCTAAAAATTTCGACATAGCTCCTTCAACATTAAGTACAATTTTAAAAGAACGGGACAAAATTGAGATGCTTGCCAAGAAGGATATCGGTCCACAATGTAAGAGAATAACATGTGCAAATTATGAAGCTGTTGAAAAAAGCCGTTTTTCAATGGTTGCACGAAGTAAGTTCCAGAAACATTCCAGTAAGTGGTCCCCTTGTTCAAAAAAAGGCTTTAACCTTTGCATCTGCCCTTGGGCATGTGGATTTCAAAGTAGGTTCAGGATGGCTCTCAGCAAGTACAGATTTAATGCACGTTATGGTATTTTATCTAAAGCAATTTGTGAAAGAAAATTCTGTGTCAGAACAGGACGCATAAAAGAAATCATAAAAGACTTTGATGTATGCAACATTTTCAACACAGACGAAACTGGCTTCTTCTACCACTTGCTGCCACATCGTATTATGGCTGTAAAAGGCGAATGCTGTAAGTGAGGCAAAAAAGACTGACTGCACTGTTAGGTTGAAACGCACCTGAGACTGAAAAATTGAAACCCCTAATCATCGGAAAATCAGCGAACCTAGATGTTTAAAAAATGTGCGCTCATTGCCTTGTGAATATTGTGCGAATAAATGCACATGGATGACTCGGGACATTTTTGCTGAATGGCTCAATGAACTTGACGCAAAAATGAAAAGTGACAATTGCTCCGCTCACAGTGCATCACTACAATTAAGAAATGTTTCCGTAGAGTTTTTTCCATCGAATTGTACAGCAGTTTTTTGCAGCCAATAGGTTTTGACATCATCCGTGCTGTTAAGGTGGTGTATAGAAGTCAATTACTACAACACCTTCTAATGAACATTCCTTTTGATGTGTCGTTGCCTTTAATTGACGTGAAGCAGGCTATTGATTTGATTGCTGCATCCTAGTATTTAGTGAAGGCAGAAACAATATCGAAATGTTGGAATAAAGCTGGATTTTTGAATCATTGCGCAGATACTGACCATACTGTATTAGACAATGATAATTTGCTGAGTAATCCTGAAACACAATCTTTTCAAGAAGCTGGGCGGGCACATTGGTGAAGCTGTTGATTTTATGGAATTACATCAATGATCAGGACGTACTTACGTGCAGTGAAGTCACTGATGCTGATATTATTGCAATTGTCTAATGCACTCCCAGAGGAAGAAGATGATGAGGAAGAGGTAGACATACAAAATGAAGCGATTGACCAGCCACGCATTACCACAAATGAAGCAAGTGAATGTTTTTCTAAATTAAAAGAATTTGTAACTAGTCGGGAAGATGTTGCTTAACTATATCTCAAAACATGCATGTACTAGAAGAGTTTTGTTAAAAGAAAATGCTAAAAATTTTGTTCAATCAAAAATTACAAACGTTTTTAAGCATCAGTGTATATTTTTGTTAATTTAAATATGCAACATATTTATTTGTGTTTTAAATTGTACTGTACAGTTATTAAAAATTAAACAGGCCGATAAATTAATGTTTATATTAAAACGAAATTTCATTATAATGAATTAATTTAGGCATCCCCTACAATTTCGTTATAACGAGGTTCGACCTGTATTTGATTGTGTTGAATGTCAATGTATGACTCATCATCTTGGGTGCAGAATGTCAATAAAAATGCATTATCTGCATTCCAATATAGACCTTTTCAAACCTAATTTGGGAGATGTAAGCGAGGAAGACTGCGAACGCTTCCATCAAGACAAAAAAAGTTATGGAGAAGAGGTACCAAAAACGATGGGATACAGCAAACGATCATTTCATAAACGCGTTTCAGAAGTCTGTTTTTACGTGTTCTTCCTTTGCAATACATCAATACATTAACCTAAACATGTTTAAATAGATAATAATTTCAAAATGGAACATCAGAACACCGAAGATTCAACAACATCAAATATTCGATATCGAAACCTTTGAACATTGATATATGGGCTACTATCGATACTATCATCAAGCACTAGGGTATAAAATTTAATAAATTTTGCAGCATATTGAAGAAGTATATACTATAAACAGTATAATAATTAATGCATTATTTCATATTGTTTTCTCAATTTCCCATCTACTTTTCCATTATAAAAAGCAAATGCATATATCGATGGATGACCCTAATGTGAACTGGGCATTTTTAAGAGATCTGGAAAATGATCTGCGAGATGTTCATGGGATAAACCACCCCTTTCTGATCGATATCTGTTCGTGTGGTTTGCATATTCTTAACAATAGTTTCAAGGAAGCTTTTAAATCTGTCTTCTGGGACATTGTTGGTTTTCTTAGATCTGCTTATTATCTATTTAAAGACACCCCTGCCAGACGAGGTGATTATTTTAGATTCAGCAAGCCTGGGAAGCCGCCTCTCCCTGCAAAATTTTGTTCTGTAAGATGGCTGGAAAATGAGGGTCCAGCCAACACCACCTAAACAGAAGGCCTGCGCACAGAAACTGTATACATTGTTGCATCATCATCAAAAGGCCAAATTTAGGGCTTATTATTGGTAGAAATACGATTAGCAATAGCCGCTTTTGTGTGTTGTAACAATGTATGACGTTTCTGTGCGCAGGCCTTCTGTCTAGGTGGCATTGGTCCAGCTGAGACTGGTATTAAAGCCATTCCCTACCTTAACACATTTATGACAAAAGTAAAAGAAGAGAAGATCAAAATAAGAGTTTCAAAAATGTATAAAGTAGCCTGAAAGACAAACTTTTGCCTGCTAAACTCTCCTTTTTTTCCGATTTGTATCTCAAATTGTCAACCAGTTCTTGCGGGACTATCAGTCTGATGATCCAATGATTCCTTTTTTGCATACTGATCTATCGGCTGTTCTTGTTGATATCATGATGCCCTTTGTTAAGGAGAGTGTCTTGAATGAGGCATCCTCTGTCTGTAAAGTTGAATTTGATAAGGAAAGCAACCAGATTCCTTCAAACAAAATGAAGCTTAGTCATGTGGTTAAAGAGGAGCTCCGAAAGGTAGACCTTCAAAACATTCTGGAGATTTTGACGTCAATCATCCACCCCGCTCTGTCATCCTAAGAAGATAAATTCATGTGACATTAAGGCCATCAATCGAAACAAATCCATCCCAATATTTCACCATGACAATGTTAAACTGCATGCATCTTTAACCACTCAAAACAAATTGCTTAGTCTTGGCTCGGATGTTTTTCCTCATCCTCTGTACTCACCTGATTAGCCACTTCAGATTAAAATTATCATTTATTCAAGTCACAGCAGAACTCTGTGAATGGGGAAACTTTCAAAGATGAAGAGGCCGTTAAAAAACGCCTCAACTGTTATTTTTCCAATACACCCCAGGCGTTTTATGAATGTGACATAATGAAGTTGGTGGAATGGTGGAAAGAGGTCATTGATAAAAATGAACAGTATGTAATTGATTGAAATTTACCTTATGTTTCAATAAAATGTGTTTTGTTACAATACAAAAAACCAAATGAACTTATTTGCCAACCCAATATAAGACAGTTTGGTTATAGTCCAAAGAAATTACATTTCTAAGAATTGAGGGAGGGTGGTGGCAAATCCTTTTGTTCAAAGCTGTACTTCTCTTCATATTCTTAATTACATTTATGGTACACAATAGTACACAGGGCTCACGCTAGGACAAAATATCTACGAATCAGTTTGATTCCAAAGCCTGAAAAAATGACGTGAGGTTAAACAGTGGTGAGAATGATAAGGGCCGATGATATTCTAAAGATAACAAGTCAATTTTGACTTGCTGGTCAAAAAATTACGATTCAATTTTTAGCAAAAATGCCCATTTGATGCGTAAATTGTGAGTAAGCGCGAACCCTGGTACCTGTATATCTGTTAAATGTTAAGTTGGTGGTATTCTGCTTTTGGTTTATCAACTCTTCCCCTGCAAGAAGTTGACGTTGAAAATTGAATATTTAAACCTTTCTTCGCTGCTTTTTTTATATATAGTTACATGAAAGGAGAAGGATTATTTTACTTTTTTCTATTGCATGTTTTTTAAAATTATTTAATATAATAAAAATGTGGTGCAATTTAATTTGCTTCACTCTGGTAAATAAAAACCGTTTGTATTCTGTAAAATTAAAGCATGGTAAATGTTATGTACCTTTATCCATTAAATTTCTCTTATCCATTAAATAGTATTTAAAAATTAGTGTTTCTTTTTAAATTGTTTTTCTTTTTTAATATTATAATAATAATTCTTTACAGTATTGGTTTAGGCTAAGTATAAAGTTTTATATTTATTTTTAATGCTGTTTTTTTTGTTTAATATTTTTTGAAATACTTATGTACAGTCTTCTTTTTAGTATTTTTTAAGGTTTTTAAATTATCTAAATTTTTTTCTGTTTTTCGCTACATCATAAAAATGTTTCTTGTTTTGGTGCTCGTCCATCATTCTATTTTTGTTGGCCCCTTTAGTTTTCATTCTGTAGTGCAGGATGTGTCATCTTCATTCTCATACTAGTCTCTCTCTCCTAAAAGTTACATACATGTTCAAGTTGTTTACTCTTGAATTAATTTTTATAATTTAATGCATAAAAATATTTTTATGTATATATTTTAATGTGTTTTTAAGAATGGTTGACCAATGTAAAGGTGAGAAGTTAAATAAATGGTTCTTAGTGCAAATATGGCTTTTTTAATTAAAAAAAATATGTATATATTGAAGTGACTATTTTTGTATTATTGTTATGGTTTAATTTACAAATCTTTTATAAAACATATGCTTCTTTTATAAATATAAGCTTTTAATTCTTATCTTTTGTTTATTTGAAAGCACAAGCTGGAGCTGTTGATGAGGAAACGTTTATTCGTTCATTTGAAGATGTTCCTAAGGTTCAGGTAATTGTAAATATGAAAATTAAATTTCAGTCCTCCTTTAGACCCTATCTTAAATTTGAAATAAGTTAATTAGCTTTCAGCTGATTTAAATTTTATATTGGCACGTTAATTTGAGAAGTTGTTTAGTTTTAAATTTATGTAATATTAAATCCTTAGCATTTGAATTTTAAGTGTCATTGTTCTGGCAATTTTTATTTAATTTATTGTACTGGCAGTCTTTTAATTAGATGCATTCTGATTTTTTTTTTTTTTTTCAATTGAAAAAACACACAGTAAAAAAAATCTTTACAGCACATATTTATAGCATGATTTCTTTAGGCCAAATACTTGCCAACTGGGATATATAGAGGTTCCAACTACTCTGCTAAAATTTTATAAATGAGAATTCTTTGATAAATCAATCTTGCCAGTATTCATTTATTATTTGTTCTTGTTAATAAGTAAATAAAAACAAAATCCTTCACTCATTGTTCTCTCAAATGATGGCCAAAACTTCCTGCTGTTTACCTTCATGTTATCTAATTAATTTATTATTTTTCATTAATTACATTTTTTGTTAAGAATAAGATGAATTATTAAATATAATATGAGAATTGAAAATATGGGTTTGTTTTGATGCAGATCATTAATGAGTATCTTATCTAATGATATTTAAGGTGAACTGAGATATAACTTTGACAGTTTCTGTAATATTTAAAATAGTATAGTTAAGAACAATTTTCAGTCAGTAACATGCATTTAATGGAATGAAAAAATACTTCTCTTCATTCATAAATTAACATTTTAAATAACTAACATTGTTGTTGACAATTCAGTTTGATGAATCCATACAATTCAGTTGATGAACTCTACTTTTTGTAACTATATATATTTTTGCCTCAGTATATGATTAGTGCTTAACTTTTCAGAAATCAAAAATACTTAAGTTATATTATAAAAGGGTGTCCAAAATGAACTGATCTTTTGAATTTGCTGTCTTTTTTTTTTTTTTTTTTTTTTGGAACAGCCAGAGTGGAGATTTTTATATGCTGTCATCATTAAACATTGACATTAAATTATGCAAAACTATACAATCAAGCAAAGCGTAGAAATTGTAAAAATTCACTTCAAAAATGGTGAAAATTTTACAAAGACTATCAGCTCATTTGGGAACACCCTTTATAAATTATACCATTCAAATATAATTCAAACAAAAAATAAACAAAGTTGTATGTGACCATACAATTTTAATGAAAAAGATATTGCATATTGCTTAAGTGAATGGAATAATGTATACAAGATGATTCATTTTTTCTACTTTTAGTTTTATGGAGTTAAAGATAAATTTTATGGCCACATACAACTTTGTTTATAATGAAAAAGGAAGGTATCGATAATCACTGAGTATATAGAAGTTTCTCAGAACTCTGTGCCCAAACTTAACAGGAAGGTAGAGGGGATGTATATGAACACTGCCAATAAACCCATGATGGAAATACTGTCAGTATTCTACTATAATGCGAAAAATTTTGACCTGAAAAACCACCTAAATTTGTGGGGGGGGTCTGACGAACTTCAAACGAAAATAGTGTATAACATTGAATATATTGGTATAATAGAGCGCATTATACAGTATATACAATACATTAATAAGGTTTTTATCTCGATTTCCCATCCACTTTTACCACCAAAATCTAACTGGGAGATGGGGTAAAACAAACTTCGATCTGATGAATTTCAAACGAAAACTAGCATAAAATATTAAGAAAACAAACAAAATTGAAGACATAAAGGCATGACATTAAATAAATTTGTAACAATAAAGGTGAAAAGTGAAATAAATTTTCAGCCAGTAAAATTTTTAACAGCCACTGTGTTCTATCTCCTGAAATTGTTAAAGAACGTTTTATATGAATATTTATTACTGACTTAATGCATGAATACATAATGTGTACTTTAATAATTTCCAAAAATGAACATACAATAAAAATACATAGTAATCTATCTCAACTGTATTGTTTTTGTCTTCTTCAAAATTAAATAACCTTTTATTATTTTTTACTAAACCACCATATGTACTGTATTAAGGAACTGTATAATGACAGCACATAAAAATCTCTATTCAGGTTGTACCACGAAAAAAATGGTGGCAAATTCAAAATGTCCGTTTTTTTGGGGATACCCTTTATAAAAATTCGTTATAAGTGGGTTTTTATAAAAAGAAAAGCTACTGATTTTCCTCATCTTGCAGGGGAATTGTGTGAATGAAGGGATTGTTTTTTTATTATGCAAGTCTGGAACTGCCTTTATATGTATTTTATTTATTAAGTTATTTCATTGTGAGAATTGTCAAATACTAATATTAGTGATTATTTGGTCATCATTTATCTTTGTCCAATCAAATCCCACTTAAGCCTTTGTGGGACCCTAAGTAATACATTTTTGGGCTCCCTTAAAAAGGCTTAACAAACATTGTCGTCAAAGAGTCTACAATTAGTATTAAATGTTTATCGCAGCTTTCATTGATTCAACATTTTGAGACCTTATGTTTTAGCCTGCAAAATATTAGCATTGATTATATGATTGTAAATAATGTGAATTTGCATACTCACACTTTTGATACATGAAAACTGTTGATGTTTGTGCATGGCTGTAGAATTTCTTTGAAAGTACCTACCATATTTATCTACCAAATTTAGAGGGCAAAAAATGGCAGCTGGTCTTGGAATCGGATCTTCCTCTGAACTGCGATGTGGGAGGCTTCATTGCATAAATTCATTGCTTCTTTTGATCTTTGTAGGCAGTAGTACAACTGTGCCATTTTCATCAAACATTACATTCCATCCTCCAATAAATATAATTAACTTCATAATGCGTAGGAGAAAGCTTTACAAACAAAATAGTTGAATTTGAATCTCTACTGTGGACCAAATATCGGTTCAAACTCGAATACATGTGTCGGGTTCAATTGCCATCTGAAAAAATTTTTTTCTTGCCAAAACAGAGCTAAAATCTGCTAAAATCCACTGATTCGGTCGTACTGATGAATATTTTTTTTTCGCACATTTTGGCCCAATTTTGGTGTAAGTCTGCTAAGTTTGCAACACTGATTTAGGTAACCATTACTATCCCTTTAATCTCGGCATTGGGGTATGTGAGTTCATAGAGAAAAACAAGACTGAGATTTCAAATGAAAATGAGACCTAGATGGAGCCATACAAGAGCTATCCAATGAAATTGCTCGTTTACCATGTGCTTTGTAAAAATAACAGTTAACACAACAACATAAGCAACACCGTTTAGTTCTGCTGTTATTACCAAAGATAAAGAACTGCTTAAGGGTGTGCATAATTGCTGCAAAGTTTTTTGATGCCCTAAAGGAGGAAGGCAGCAGGTTGTTGAAAATAAAATAGTGGAATTTATTTGAGAGAAAAGGTGAAATGGCATGTCACTGACAAAAGAATTCGTGCAGATAAAAGCAGCAGACATTTCTCGGCAATTGGAAATGCCACGAGGAGAATTCAAAGCTAGCATGGGATGTATTACCAGGATGATGCGACGTAATGGGCTTACTCTTAGAAGGAGAACAACCTTAGCTCAAAGGCTCCCTGAAATTTACAAGGAGAAACTCTTAGCATATCAACAATGTTATTTATTTAAGGAAGGAACATAATTATTTATTAAGCCAAATAGGCAATGCTGATAAGACTCTGGTACTTTTTGATATGCCAACCAATGTGGCAATCCATAACAAGGGTGACAAATCTGCACTGGTTAAATCTACTGCCATTGACAAATTATCTGTGATGGTAAAACCACCCTGGCCCCACTTCGTCTCCTAGCAAACCCACAGTAGAACATTATATTAATTATTATACAAAGTAACAAACTCAAAACTTTATTACCAATTATCACTATCTAAAGGAAATAAAAGAACCTCTTGTCCACAACAGATGATTTAATTACATTAATCGTATGCGCATTTCGGCCACCTTGTGGCTATCATTCTGTGAAAAGCAAATGCCAAGGATTAACAAGTAGTATTTACGCAAAACATTAGCCAATCAGGGTCAAGAATTACAAAAGCTCTATAAAACATTACAAAGCAGCCAATGATAGGGGAGGCTGGATAAGTAGACAAACAATGAACAAAAATATAAACTAAAAATTAAATTAAGTTACATTAATCAATTTAAATAATTTTGAATCTCCTACAGGGCCTTGATCCAAATTCAGTAGTCTGTCAGCATCTTTCTTTCTTCTTAATTTCTAGGGTCTCATAAGCATCTAACAGTCTGCTGTCATTGACATGTCTTAATAATTTTAAGTCGTTTTTTTGTGAAGTCGTGTCCAGTTTGTAAAGCATGTTTGGCTACTACTGATTTTTCTGGGTGTTCAAAACGTGTGTGGGTCGAGTGCCTCTTTCCATCTTGTCTCTGCATTACAAATAGTCTGACCTCGGTAGATGTTGTTGCATTTGCTGCAGGAAATTTCATATACTCTGGACTGCAATGTTGGAGGAGTCTTATCCTTAGGGTTACCCAGCAAATTCTTAAGGGAATTAGGGTTTCTATAAGCTAGAGTGATGCCCTGTTCCTTAAGAACACTAGGTAACCCTTTGATTAGATGTCGGTTGTAAGTTACTGCCAGTATTTATTTCTTACCGTGTGTATTTTTTAGGCTGGTCATCTCAGAAACCACTTTCCTGAATTTTCACTTTCTTAGAAGTTCCTCAATCATGCTTTCTTCAATCCGTTTCGTATGGCCAGAAGTTTGATGTAAGCAATCTCTTTATCAAATCGGTCCTTAGTTAGGAAAATATTTAATGCTCTGTCATTCATAAAATGAAATGGGGCGATCTTTTGGCTCCAGCAGTGGTTTGAATCACAGGGAATAAAGATATCAGTATGGGTGGCTTTTCGATAGATGCTGAATTTCAAAGTTTGTCCAGAGCGGTAAACTCTAACATCCAAAAAGGGCAAGGAACCATCCTTTTCCAATTCTACAGTGAACTGAATTGAAGGATATTGACTATTGAGGAAGGTCAAGAAAGTATCGATCTCCATCTGATTGTTGTCGAAGACTGCAAAGATATCATCAACGTAGTAAAGCCACACAATAGGGAAGCCGGAATCAGAATTTAAAAGTTGTTGTTCAAACTTTTATAAAAAAATTTCCGCTAATATGGGACTCGGACAACTCCCCATAGGGGTGCTTGATGTCATCCGATAGAAACAGCCATCAAATTGAAAAAAGTTGTTATTGACACAAAGGTTAGTCATAATAAGCTTCTTAATCGTAGAGTCCTCAATCTTGTTGTCTGTGTGGACCTGTTGCAAAAATCGAAGGTGTCTGAGATAGGTAGAGTAGGAAACAATGAAACCACGTCAAAGGACACCAGAGATGGTGACATTTTTTTAATTTGTTAACAAAATCAATACAATTTGTAACTGAGAGATCAACAGAATCAATTTCTAAGTTAGCAAAATACTGTAACTGGCGAGAAATTTAGAGATCTCATAAGTAGGGGCGTTTGTGTTACAAATGATTGGATGCATCTGATTGCCGTTTATGTATTTTGGGGAGAGCAGATAAATTAGGGATATTTGGAGTATGAACTACTACTTGTGTGACAAATATGGATTGACAAGATTTTTGCAATATTTAAAGACGATTTGACATCATGGATAAGCTGCTGATAAACTTTGGAATTCGACATCTATCGAAAAGCCATCCATACTGACATCTTCATTGCTCGTTATTCGAACCACTACTGGAGCCAAAAGATTGCCCCATTTCATTTTATGATCGACAGAGCATTAAATATTCCCCTAACTAAGAACTAATTTGATAAAGATATTACTTACATTAAACATGTGGCCATACAAAACGTATTTGAAGAAAGCATGATTGAGGAACTTCTAAAAAGCGAAGATTCAGAAAACTGGTTTCTGAGATGACCAACCTAAAAATTACACAGGATAAGAAAAAAATACTGGCGGTGATTTACAACTGACATCTAATCAAAGGGTTATCCCGTGTTCTTAAGGAACAGGGCATCGCCCTAGCTAATAGGAACACACTAATTCTCTTGGGAATTTGCTGGGTAACCCTAAGGATAAGGCTCCTCCGACATTACAGTATGAAATATATGAAATTCCCTGTTGCAAATGTGACAAAATCTACCGAAGTCAGACTATTCGTAATGCAGAGACGAGATGGAAAGAGCACTTGGCCCATACACGTTTTGGATGCCCAGAAAAATCAGCAGTAGCCAAACATGTTTTAGAAACTGGACAAGACTTAAAATTATTGATGAAAAATAGGAAAGAAAATTCCGCATCTTGGATTCGAACCAGAAACCTTTGGCTCAGACCACTAACGCGCCAACCAATTGCGTCCCTGTGGCCATGAAAGCTAACCGCTATGTACATGACCTTAGAGCTTGGTTGGAGCAGTTACCTAGTCCGCAGGTTCCTGGTTCGAATCCAGGCTGCGGAATTTTCTTTCCTATTTTTCATCATTAATTTGATCAGCCGAGTTTGACGTATAATTAAATCCTCACTGAACATCGTACGATTTATTCTTTAACGACCTTTACGCCTTAGGAAAGATAGTCCTGGCCTGCGGACTAGGTAACTGCTCCAATCAAGCCCTAAGGTCATGTAAATAGCGATTAGCTTTCATGGCCGCAGTGGCGCAATTGGTTGGCGCATTGACGGTCTGAGTCAAAGGTTTCAGGTTCGAATCCAGGCTACAGAATTTTCTTTCCTATTTTTCATCATTAATTTGATCAGTGAGGTTGGCATATAATTAAACCCTCACTGAACATCGTATGATTTATTCTTTAAAATTATTAAGACATGTCAATGACAGTAGACTGTTAGATGCATATGAGACCCTAGAAATTAAGAAGAAAGAAAGATGCTGACAGACTACTGAATTTGGATCAGGGTCCTCTAGGAGATTCAAAACTATTTAAATTGATTAATGTAACATAATTTATTTTTCAGTTTTTCTTTTTGCTCATTGTTTGTCTATTTGTCCAGCCTCCCCTTTTATTGGCTGCTTTGTAATGTTTTATAGAGCTTTTGTAATTCTTAGCCCTGATTGGCTAATGTTTTGCATAAGTACTACTTGTTAATCCTTGGCATTTGCATTTGGCTGAATGATAGCCACAAGTTGCCGAAATGTGCATATGATTAATGTAATTAAATCATTTGTTATGGAGAAGAGGTTCTTTTATTTCCTTTAGATTGTTTTATATCCACAGTGGTTTTAGGTTTCTAACAATCATGACATTCAAATTATCTATTAGACCTGAGAATTAAAGTTATGCTAAGAGTTCTAGGAGATGGAACAAAATTACCTTCATACATTATATTCAAAAGGAAAACTATGCCGAATGAACAATGCTCACCAGGATTGATTTTCAGATGCCAAGATAATGGTTGGATGATGAACAAATTACTGTCTGAGTGGATAAAAGTGTAGTGTAATCACCTAGGTTTTTTGTTTAAAAAAAACTAATGCTTATTTTGGATGCCATGAGAGGACATAAAAAAAAGGTGAAACAAAACGTTTAAAATGCCAACTGTGATCTTGTCATTATTCCAGGAGATATGACATGTCATCTATAAAGTTTAGATGTTGCGGTTATTAAACTACTGTATTTTTTCTAATATAGGCCATGGCCCTAAACCCCAAAAAATCGAAAATTTTAGGAGTGCGGCCTGAAAAAAAATTTTTTTTTCTGAATTAAAAAATCATTATTGGTAATTTTGGATGGAACAACAAAAAAAAAGATCGAACTACATAATTTTAGCGTCCCATGGTATATTACATAGTATTTAGATAGTAGTTTTATTATTTATATAACTATATAAATTATATACTTAATAAAATTTTTATAAATTTATTAATGAAATGTGTATTATAATTATAGTAATCTCATTTTTAATTTAGAGTAACTCTTGGCAGCGGTCATGGCTCTATCAACGAACTGCCGACCAATAGTGCGATAGAGCATTCTATGACATCACAACACCTTGGAGTAGAGTGGGCTTGAAGGAATTGCCGACGATAACTTTAGCACGTGCAGTACATAATAATTTATGAATTAAAATATGTGACTGGTTAATTATTGTGCTGAAGGGTTAGAATATTAATTTCACTGTTAGAAAACGATTGAACAAAGGCTGGATAATTTAAAGCCATGAACTCAAATCCACCGTGTTTTTATCGGATAATTTTTTACCGATCATCGATCGATTTACCTTTTCAAAAAGTATAACAGAATTTTTGTATAAAAAGATAAGAAGCAAATAAATATAAGACGAAATAAGTACAGGTATAATATGGATGTATTGTATTGGCTATCGACCAAAATTTATTCCGCTATAAAAAATACCAAGAACAGATGAAGGTAAGAGCAGATTTTCATCATCTGTTCTTGAAAATACTCGACTATAACTGTAAAGTCGAGGAATTTTTTTTTTTTTTGTGGAGGGGAAGGGGTAATCTTTATTAATAGAAGAAAGAAATTCAACTCTGTTTATCGTACGAGACAATTGTACTTATTTATACAATATTTATAGATTTATAGTAAAATAGAGTCAAATTATTGTTCGGTTTTTGTTCGAATATACTATTACCCCTCCCCCCCTTTCCCAACTGAAATGAGGAGTAGCATCAATAACATCATAAGCATAATGATTTTTGGTCGATAGTCAATACATATTTTATAGGTAATTTCTGTTACAGTTTATACTTTTTGAAAAGGTAAATCGATTGCAGAACTGCAAAAACACTGTGGATTTGAGTACATGGCTTTAAATTAACCAGCCTTTGTTGAATCGTTTTCTAACAATGAAATTAATATTCTAAGCCTTCAGAACAATAATTAACAAATCACATGTATTTTCATTCATAAATTATTATGAAATTCATGTGTTAAAGCTATTTATCGGCGATTCCTTCATATTGGCCCACTCCTAGGTTTTGTGATGTCATAGAATGCTCTATCGTGCTATTGGTCAGCATTTCGTTGATAGAATCATGGCTGCCGCTGATGAAATAAAAGTTACACTCGGTCATTAAAATGAAATTACGGTAATTATTTACACATTTCATTAATAAATTTATAAAAGTTTCATTGCATATATAAAAATAATTTAGAAAGTTATAGAAGGCCGCCACAAACTGAGAAAGTCGCGTCGACTTGTGTGCTAGCGCATGACATCAGGGCGACCCCTCGTCGTCACATGCTGATCGTGCATGAGCTCGCATCGACGCAAATATAACATCGGTCGAGTCGACCAAGTCGGCTCGTTCGTACGTATTGCGCATGCGTGAGATACAGCTGCTGGAACGTGAGTTTCGATATCATTAATTAAGATCGTTTATTTTATTTATTATATGAATATATGTTTAAATGTGTATTTAAATCTAATTAACGGTGCATTTAATCATGTATCATTGCATGTGTGTTCATTATCTATAAATAAATATATGTATATAAATCATGTTATCGTATGGAAAATGCGTTTCGGCTGGGCAGCGCATTGTTGAAAAAGCCACGAGATCGAGCCGCCAAGTCGAATGAAGTAGAAATTTTTCTACTGCTCTCGACCAGGTCGAAGTCGAGAGGAAGGCAGGATTTGACGTCATGCGAGCGCATCGCGTGCATGCACAATGGGCGTCAAACGAAGTCGCTAGCGCACAAGTCGACGCGACTTTCTCAGTTTGCGGTGGGCCTAAATAATAAAACTGCTGTCTAAATTACTATTTAAGATACTGTGGGACGCTAAAACGAATAGTTCGATCTTTTTGTAGACCCTAGAAGTTTGCGGCCTAAAGTGAATTGCGGCCTTTAAACGGTTATTTTTTTTGTTCCACCGTCAAATTTGCAGCTCCAGCCTAAAGTGAATGCTGCCAATATTCGAAAAAATATGTTATTTATAGATAATCTAAGAAAAGAATATACAGACTGGTTATTAGCAGGTGATCACCCTTATCCCAACAGTTAAAATAAAAAAAGCCTTCTGTAAGTCTGTTGGACACATGGATAAAATCTGTGTGGGATGCCTTTTCTAAAGAGAGCATCATTTGGGGAATTCAAAAATGCTTTCTAATGCTTTATATCAAATGCATTAGATGGTATAGAAGATGACATTATATGGGAAGAAAAATCTTAATGATGAAGAAATCTAAATTGAAGTTACTGGAAGAAAATTTTGTGTTAAGTCTTTTTAATACACTGTAAACACTAATGAACTAAAGCATTGTTCTTTTTTGAAAACTTAAAGTGCAATTGGATTATTAATGTACATTTGTTTATTATTAAACTGCTAGTAGAATTTCAATATTGTAGAAATTTATATATCCATTGTGGGAAAATGCAGCTCTTCATGAAGTTCGGCTCCCATTGAAAATTTAAATCCGTTTTTTCAAAACTTTTTTCGTTGAATCTTGTTAAATTGACTAAGTAACTAATATTTTGTTATTTGAATGTGTGTATTTAATAATATGCAACTATTGTGTGGCTCTTTATAATATATGAAAAAACAGAATGTGCCTCTCATTAAATTCATGTGTGCTATCCCTGGTCTTATTCATTTTTTGACTTAATAATTTTTTTTTTCTTGAAGTGCTTGTAAATTTTGAGGGGTAAATACGATATTAAACTGTTTTACTGCTATATTGTGTATATTGATTGCTTTTTTCCCTCCCTTATCCTAGTTATTTTCTGCTAAAGATTTAGAAGATGGATTGCAGAAATGTAGAGAAGTTTTGAATGACCCCAGCAACGATTGGGAAAAACGTGTTGATTCTGTAAGTTATTAATAAATATTTCTTATTTATATTTTAAAATGATTTAATCAAAGATCTAATGAAAATAAATAGTCATCACTGCACAAGTAGGAAACTCCTCAAATCCATTATCTTTCTCAGAAAACCAAGTATCGTAATTTTCGGAATATAATAGGCGTATTATGCAAAATAAAAGGTTAAAAAATCATCACTGCATATTATAAAACATATAATAATCTGTTGCCATAATTTTTGTTATATACAGGGTATCCATAATTAAAGGACCCTATTACAAAGCTGCCTACAGGTGAAACCAGTCATCAGACAAGTGTGAAATTTTGTGGAGGACGTAATGAAAGTATGGGACTTTGCTTCAGCAAAGAAAAAAAAAAGAATCAATGGTAAAGAACTGGTCCAGGATTAGAAAATGGTAGCATTTTTATTGACAAGCCTACGCGTTTCAAAATATACGGCTAATTTTGGAGAAAAAAAACAAAAAACCATTCTCAATGTCGTGAACAAGATCATCAACCAGCCAAAGAGAAGACCACATCTCTCAATGGACTTTGGCCAATCCCAGCAAGTGTAATTACAGAGGTCGTTAGGGATCTACGAAAATGAACTAAACACGTCCGTAACCAGCTGAGAATCCTTTCTGCCAACGATTGTGCTCAATCTGAGAGCCTTGAATCTGGACTATTGCCCTGCAGAGGCGTTTCCATTGAAGAAGGCTTGAGCGTAGTGCACCCATATCAATCTTGACAGACTTTCCAAAGTTCGTCTAATGTATGCAGACGCCGTTTTCCACGGCCCTTTTCAATAACCCAAAGGCACAAAAGTCCATAGACGAGGCGTCTGGGGACTTCACTGGCATCTCCTGAAAGGCTATGGAATGGATTCCCGTTTCTCGCTCCATGCGTTAAAAAGCTTCCGGCAGTTGGTGCGCCATTCATTGACATGGCGTGATAACGGTTTGTGAACTCAGCTTTTCTTATGTTTTTGCAGGTGTAGGTCCCTGCTGATAAAAGTGTGTGCAGTGTAAACAGATGGCCCTACCTTGTTTGGAATGGTCTTCTGTGTTGCAGGATTAGGTCTGGTGGCTAGAGCTCAGACTTTATGGACCATCTCTGGTGTATGACTAGTAGAGGGTCGGGGATTGAGCTACTTTTTCCCTGCTGGAATGGCTCCACTTCTAGCTAAATCTTTACAGCTTAATACCTTGTATATCCCTGTCTTTAACACAGAAAATCCACACTCCTTGCAGGCCTTTATAATTGTGGAATAACTATATTTTGCTTCGGAAAGAGCTGTTATGTACCCTTCCCAAAACTGAGCGATTTTCGGCGGCATCATGCACAATCTTGGGACGTTACCCCCCTCCCCCCTCTACTAAGACCCAAAATCCAGATTCGTTACCAGAGCAAACGCAAAGAGGAGCTCGTCAGGGGTTTGAAGTAACACACTTCTAAAGTTTTAGGCTTATGATGGAAACGTTCCAAAAAAGCTCACCGACATGAAGTCCATGTCTTCAGGTCCAGAAATTCCTCTGCAGTCCTCTGTATCTCGTTCCAAGAAAAATCATACAATGCAATTACCCTTTTCCAAAGCATCAACCATCAGTGTGTCTTCGTGTTCAACTCTACTCACCCAAAGCTAGGAAGGTTATCACCAAAATGGTGAGCCTCTATTCTGCCTGCCTCAACCATTCCCTTTCCTTTCACATTCCACGAGGAAGGAAAAAAAACAACTTATTATTTTCTATGATAATTGTCTTATTTTTCATCAACAATTGAACTCCACTCAGCTGATTTCCAAGAAAGGGCATCTCCATCACAATGACTACAGATAACAATGAAAGTATATTATAATTTCAAGATATATAAGTTAGAAAATGAAACAAGCAATGAGAGCGTTCAGAGAAATTGCCACCATATCATGCCAGGGGCAATCCGGTCTAAAGCACGTCTTAACACTGCCATTATCCAGCATTGTCATTGTTCATTGATCTCTTTCATAAACTCTTGGTTTTACTAGTATAATATAGCTTTCAAAAAAAAAAAAATTCAACGATAACAGAATATGGAAACTGGACTTTATCTCAGTTAAAAAGCAAACTTGAATTCATCATGTAGGAAGCATGAACCCAAGTCGCTATGAAAATGTTTGAGACCTTTACAACTCACTTACGAATATGGACTTTTCATTAACGTGAAGTACCTATTCCTCTGCTCTTGACCAGATCGGCTGATTAATAATAAAGAATTTTTGCAAGCTAAATGCCCTAGAGAAAGCCACATTTCTATTGAAAACTTGCATTTTTTGTATCTATGTGGCAAAATAAATAAGGAAAATATCACTCACCCTTTATGCAGACATCTAACATAGGCAGGCATTCAAAGAGCTTCCCTGCCACGCAGGCGAAGGAGACGTGGAGGGGGAGGCGTGAGCACCACCACACACTTGCGCAGCTCCAAACTCGGCAGGTTATCCCACAAAAGCCAATATATAAACATAACTTTAATAGGACACAACTTCAACGGTTTTTACAAGACAATTGGCTCAAAACATTAAACTATTAATTAACATCAATAGCAAATGATCTTACTTAAAAAAACAAGAGAGCAGCGATTCCGCCATTAGGGCTCACACTACAATCGAACACACGGCTTCGCATGCCTCCAGCCAGGTTGAAGCATGGCATGGAACTCTCATAAAAAGTAAACAACACATCTCCGAAAACAAAATGCAGTCTGCGAATCCCAGACGCAACAATACGATCGTTGGGAAAACCACATAATTTTTTTTAGAAACTTTGTGGAAGTAACAATGTCAACTCCCCAACAATCGCGAAGCCGCTGTCGAGCTGAAACACGGGAGCGCCGATCGCAAACAATAAAAGCCATAAACAAACAAAAAACGAAGCATAATTAATCCTTGCACATTAATAACTTAAAATATCTATCACCAACCAATTCCACTTGTATAAAGCTCCAGTTTAACACACCACTTCCTCTCCCACGCACTCACCCAGTGCAGAAAACAAAAGAGCATCAGTCGATGCTTTGTTTTCGCCGAACCCATGTGACACCCACTGACATGGAATGTCACAACAGAACTGTATGATTTTATAATTAGTGGCAAGAGAAGCAGCTGCATACTTTAAAACCGATAAAAATAAAGAGAAATTGCAAATGATGAGAAAAAGAATGAAAGACACATGCAAGTGACATGAGAGCAGTTATTGTTAGTATATAATAACTGTGACAGAAAGATGCCAAAAAGTGTGTTAATATTGTAATTCAGTTATCAATTTTGTTGTAATTGGGCATGTTTTTATATTCCACAGTTAAAAAGAGTGAGGGCGTATTTGAAAGCTGGTGCCACTGAATATGATGAGCTATCGACACATCTTCGTCAACTAGAAGCACCTTTCCAGTTATCTGTTAAAGATCTCCGATCTCAAGTAGTTAGGGAGGCCTGTATCACAGTAGCGTAAGCTGAAATTAAAAAAAAGAGAATTATTTTATTCTAAATTTAATCTGTGACCTTTACTACATCTTCAAATTTGAATAAAAAGGAACTGTAATTTGTTATATATTTTATTTACAGGTTCCTTTCACAACAACTTGGTCACAAAATGGATCATTTTGCAGAGGTTTTATTAAGCAATTTAATAAATTTAATTCCAAACAGTGCCAAAGTAATGTCGACTGCGGGCATTGTAGCTGTCCGCTTCATTATTCGTTATACTCATGCAAGTCGCCTCATTCCCATTATAACTTCTAATATGAATTCTAAGTCAAAAGACATACGCCGGTAAAATGCTAATTCTAATTTATTTTGAAAAGCTTTATAAATTTTGAATTTGTTAATTTGATATTAAAATTAATTGAATATTTATTTAGAGCAAGTTGCGAGTTTTTAGATCAACTGCTTCATACATGGCCAACTCACACCATTGAAAGGCATATAGCAAACATACAAGATGCAATCAAAAAGGGGATAGGTGATGCTGATCCTGATGCTCGAGTTTTCTCACGAAGGTCATAGAAATTTCTTTTTCTCTTAAGTTTCTAGGGAACTTTGGTGGTTTTTAATACTGTATATTTAACTAATTTTTGTAAGGAAAGTGATTTTTATTTATGGATTTTATATTCCAGAGCCTTTTGGGGATTTGCCGAACATTTTTCTGAACAAGCTGACAGTTTATTGAATTCTTTGGACAGTGGTAAACAGAAAATGCTTCAAGGACAAATGTCTTTAAGCAATTCTTCCAGTAACAATTCATTGAACAACTCCATTAAAATGCCTCGGTCTCGTGCATCTAGTGCTGGGGGATCAACTGAAAACCTTAGGTATTAAAACTCTTCTTTGATATGATCTCATTTAAGAAATTTTTCAGTATGTTAATAGTTTAAAAAAATTAAGGTAAGAAAAGTTGTTCACTGTGGGGAAAAACTTTTATCTTGAGAAAATATTGTTGTATCAAACTCCATGCCTGTATAATTTCTTTGATTGTTTTAACAATATATCATTATAATGAAAACTTAAGAAATCAGGAAAAATCTTGAAACTGAGGATATATTTTGTTAGGTTGTGAGGTTATGTTTAAGATAAATGTATAATTAGAATTTATTAAACTCTGTATAAGAATATTTATCACTATGTGATTGTTACATTCTTTTCATTATTATCTCGATTTTCTTTGTCATCCTAAAAGTCTCACTTTTTTAATTTTTTATGTTTTATACATTTATTATTCTTTTGAGGAAGTATTTGAACTACTCCCACAATTTAAAATTGCATTAAATTAAAAAAAAATAAATTATAATACTTTATTCTGTTTGCTGAACACTAAAATGTAGATAAAATCTAACATTCAATATCGTACCTTTTGTGAGTGTAAATATTAAAAAAGTTTAGAAATCCAAAACTGCAATTTATCTTAAAAGTTAATACAGATGAAAAAATTTGCAGATTTTAACAAGTATCTGTCCAATAAATATGCTAACTGAGCTTCTAGGGTGGTCTTGAGGTCATGTTTGGCCATGAGAACTAGCGCTCTATTGGTGGGGAGCCACTGGAGTGTCAACCGTCAGACCATGAAGGCAAATGTATGGCCGGAGGTGGTGTTTTTTTTGTGGTGCCCTGCTGTTTGCTCTTGCTGACAATGGAGTTTGACGAACGTTGTGTTTATTAACGTCACCTGACAGATGGAAGAAGTCCTCATCTGACACCCACAGGTTGTGCACAATGTCCTGATTGGCTTCCATTTCTGCTGCAAACTCCATTGCAAATTGTTGTCGCTTCTTTCTTCCAGTGTCTGTTAACTCCTGATAAACATGGATCTTATACGGGAACAGGTGTAAATCCTTTCTCAAAATTCGCCACGTCGTGGTATACGACAGCCCTTCTTCAGTGGATAGGCGGCGAACAGATTTTTTGGTAGGGGAATCGACCAACCTTGTGCGAACATTTTCAACAACTTCGGCCGTTCGAACACGAGTTTCGCTCCCGCTTTTTTTCTTGCCTTTAACACATCCAGTGGCACGAAATTGCTTGACAAAATCCATGATTGCTTGCCTGCCTGGTGTGTCTTGACACTTAAACCCCTTCCAGAACTTTCTTTGCACGGTTACAGGTGATTTTGTCTCAAAATACCATTCGACAACCTTGCATTTCTGCTCTGTTGATAAAGCGGGCGCCATTTTTCAACAATACGATTTTCATGCAGCGCCATTGCAACAGTACAAACTCCAACTATTTAGAAATTCGATATGGCGCTCATGTTCTTTCAATTGTTTATCCCCAATGCACGTCATTCGAGTGAAATGGTCAGAAAATTGACGAATCACCCGGTAGGACGTGTTCGGTCTCTTATGCTTACGATCACTGATTCACTGTCCAGATGATTGCTGATGAACAGAATTTGGGAAAATCATCTGTGTACACAATTCTAATAAAACATTTGGGATTGAGAAAATTGCACCCGAGATTGTTGAGGAGTGTGGGTTGGTGTAACCCTACTAGATAGAGTGCACAGCAGCACAATAAAGGAATCATTAGGTATTGAGCAGCTACTTCTTCACATTCAGAGGTCTCAGTTGCGTTGATATGGCCACGTGATATGGATGCCGCAAACGTCTTCCTAGGCAGTTGCTATTTTCCAAGCTGTCGGGTAAGAGACCAAGGGGTTTTGGCCTAGAACCTGATGGCTAGACTACATGGAGAATCTGGGTTTCAACCGCTTGGGTATTACAAGGGAGGACATGCACCTGATGGCGGAAGATCGCGTGTGCTGAATCTTCCATAGGGCTACTGCCCCCGCAACCCTAACTGATAAGCAGGTTTGAAAAATAAATAAGTAAGCAACCTGCACATTCTTCAGTGATTGTTTGCAAGTTTCTGGCCCAAAATTTGTTCACCATGCTAGATCCCTCTCCTACTAGATACTTAGCCTTTTGCGATTTCTTTTTGTTCCCGAAATGCAAAATGGTCATGTGGGGGACAGCACTGAGATGATGTGGCGATGATAAAATGTGAACCGACAAGGCAGCTGAAGAGCCTGACTTTGAGGACTTCCTAGGATGTTTTGAACAATGGGAACACAGATGGGACAAGTGTATTGTTACAAATAGGAAGTATTTTGAAGGGAATAAGATTGATGTACCCTAAATTTTGTAAAATGAAGTTTTTATGAACTCAGTTTGCATCATTATTCAACAGACCTCTTATGATGGTATAGGTACTTGTGATGGCACTTTAGTATTCTTCATCCATATTTGTGAAAAGTGAAATGAACTGTTAAATATACTGTTTGGAATTTAAAAGTAATAAATTTGACATTCAAATGTGTACATTTTATGAATGCAAATAATCAATAATTCAGTTAAATTTCTTTTATTTTGATAATTGAATCCTTTTACATAATTTTGTTGATAAAATTTCCCATAGAATCATTTTTCATTCAATATGTTGTTTGAAAATCCAGACATACCTCGACTTAGGTTGGTAATTGGTTCCAATATAAAACACAAAAATTGGTCATGTAACACAAAAAAAAAATTAAAAAATTTATGAAAATTTTACTACAAAAAAGATTCTCGGCTGCTATAAAATACTCTACATTACTTTAAAAATTTAAATTAAAAGTAAAATGCACTAATTTAAATAAAAATGCACCTATTTCAATAAATATAAAAATGCACTAATTTATGCACTATATTGTGTAACACAAACTCATTTGAATTTCCTGATATGAACTACAACGTTAGCTCATGGTGGAATGCTGGAAGCATCAGGAAGGATCGTATATTGGCCCCGAAAGCAGTGTAAATATAAATTTTATTTTTAATTTATATTTATCTATCTTTTATCTATCTTTTAAAATGATTTGTATATGTATTTTTTTCATGTATTTTTATTGACTTCCCACTTCAGCATTGAATTTTAGTTTTGTTTTTTTTTTCGTGCTTTTAAACAAACAGAAGGGTCTAAAAAATGAACTCGCGTTTCTCTATCTTTATTAATGCAAGATTGATTTCGCTAATGGTGGACATTTTGAACACCTTAATGTTTCAGGTTGATGGGAAAGTAATGTCCGTTTGCCACATAAAGTGAGAAATGTGAGAAATATAAATATGCAAAGTTGTATGCATGCATTGGTGTTGATCAATGCAGAGTTATTAACAATTATGTTGCAGCACAGTTTGGTTGATTCTGAGAATTAATTTTTTTGCTGTTTTTGATTAAAGATGCCATGACAGCTGACCAGATATGGCTGTTTGTTATGTCAGTAAAAACTCTGCAAATTTATAGCTGAACCTGCAAGAAATGTGAACAAAGCATGGGGTAAGAACTCATTATATAAATGTGAGGTCCAAAGATTTTTCAAAAAATTTAAATCCAGAGATAATAGAAACCTTTAACAATAAAATTCCCTCCAGACTTCCATCGCAAATTGATAATGTGACGTCAAATCCCCAACTAACATCACAAGAGCTTGCATCCAGACTTATAATTGATCATGCAACTGTTTGTGAACATCTAAAACAAATTGGTAAATTGCATAAGCTGGAAAACTGATACCCTATGAGTTAAGCAAAGACGTCGAAACACAATATTTGTCCATTTGTCCCTCACTCGTTTTGCAGAATAAAACTGACCCTTTCTTACATCGAATTGCATATGAGAATTCCCAATGTTCAGGACAATGGATACACCATGAAGCTCTTCAAAATAAAAAGGCCAAACGTGACTTAATCCCAGAAAGTTATGCTAACAGTTTGATGGTCAGAAGTTGGATTTATCCATCATGGATTCTTAAAACTGTCCAAACCATTACAGCTCAGGCGTACTGCCTGCAACTTGATGCTTTTCAGCAGAAACTTTGCAAAAACACTTGTAAACAGGAAAGAGCCTGCCTTCTTTCATGACAATGCTTGTCCTCACACAGCACAATTAACCAAACAAAAATTGGAAAAGGTAGGATATGAAACTTAGCCAGATCTGCTAAGATCCAAGTTAAAACTACCTAAGTCGAAATATGTCTGTATTGGAAGATATCTTTAGTGAGCATAATTTTTAGCTCTTCATATGTCCACAGGGTGATTGAAATTAAAATATCCCATTCAGACCCTGTGGTTGGGTAACCGGTGGGCCAAATGGCTTCAAAGTTGGAGGGTTATGCTATTCAAGGCATTTGGGAAGAGAGATTGATGATATGTCGTCCCCCAGCCTACCACAAGAGCAAAATGTGACTGCCAATAACAAAAGTTCAGCACATGTTAGCTAAGTATTGGGCAAATTGTTATTCATTAAAGTAGGTCCATTATGTCTACCAGTCATCTGTGATGGAATGTGGACTGTGCAAGATTCTGTGAGGACACTCAGAGGAAGTGTTCAGTGTGGCCACCGTCCTCCTGGGCTGACAGTCCTAATGGATTGCAGCATGTCCCAAGCAGAATGCAATTGATCAAAAGAGATTTTCTATGCAAGGAAGAAGATGCTGTCCTTCAACTCTGCCAGTCTATGAATGCTTCTATGATAGACAATGTTTTTTGAGATAGCCCTAAAGCCAGAAACTGCAGGGGGTTAAATCTGGTTTAACAGGGTGGCCACGTTGTTGGAAACTCACAGCTAATGACTCTCCTTAGAGAAATGTTATCGCAGCAACTACTGAATATCATGTACGTAGTGTGGGGTGCACGGTGCTTGTTGAAAAATGATTGTGTTAAGGGATCCTTTTTGTTGAATCTGTGGGATTACAAACTCCTGCAACATATCCTATTGTCGAATTGCAGTCACTAAACAGGTTCACGATCAAGTTGGTGTGACTTCTTTAAAGTACAAACCCAAGAGAAACATTGCAGTAAAGCACATACATATAAGTTGGTGAATGCATCAGTTCCTCATGAACCTGATGAGGATTGTGTGTGTGTCCCAACTGTGATAATACTGTGTGTTTACTCTGAAATGGAAGTGGGCTTTGTCACTCCACAGGATGTTGTCAGGTCACTGATCATCCACCTCCATAGGAGCCAGAAATGTTAAAGCAAATTTTTCAGAGGCTTAACATTCTTGGCTTGCAACACATAAAGGCGATCGTGCTAAGGATAGACAGACAATGATTTACACAAACTTCTCTACACTATTGTATATGCTATGTCTCGCTGTAGCACAAGTACTGTACATTCCACTCGCATTCTCTGTTGATTGCTCAACCATTGCCATTGCAACAACTTCTGTCACTTGCGGTTCCCAAGTTTTCCACCCTCTTCCTGGTTGAACAGCAAAGCTTCCTGCATTGAACCATGTGTTGCAGGCCAGAAGGCGACAGTACTCTCTTAGTGCAACGTTAGCATTCTTGTTGTTTTGATAAAACAATTTTAGCAGTAAGGTGTGGTCTGGGGAGTCAAAACCATTGTGCTTATCAAATCATCTGTGGAAATAACATTTCTTTTTATACCATTATGCAAGTTAGGGCCCTAAACACTGTTGTTGGCATCCCCACATTTCACCCTAGAGGTTGACTGGGGAATGATATGTTATTATCGATATCTTTCTCCAAGCATACCTTCTAACTTGGAAGCCTTTTGGCTCACCAGTCACCTTGCTGCAGGTATACGGGTTGAACCCCATTATAACAAACTGCTTAAGAATGCAAATACTTTTGGAATATTTTCGTTACAGTTATATTGAGATTTTTGTTATAAGTTGTGGCAAAAAATTTTGTTTTAAGTTATAACAAAATTTTTCATTATGAATTTTAACTTCTAATTTTTTGTAACAATTCTTTTTTTATAATTTACAATTAATCTTTAATGTATTCCTTTTTTAATGTAAAAAAAATACAAAAGCAAAAAATTGAAAGTTCAATTTCAATCAGCAGATTGAAATTTTTGAAGATGAGAATATGTTTCTCGAGACTTTTTTCATAATAAATAGACTGCTAGTTTTCTTCAAGTTTCATGACATCCGTCAACAAGACTTCATCCAGCTATATGACTCTTTTCAAGATTGGTGACATTATTTTTTTTTTATTTTTTGTTTTTTTATATTTTAGTTTGTTTTTACATTAAAAAAGGAGTACATTAAGATTAATTTATTACTAAACACTCCTTCTTGATTAATAATAAGCATTTGTTTTGTATGCCATTTATGGGCAATGTCTTATTTCTTCATCCCTGTATCTCTAGAATCTTTTAAAATTGCTATTTTTGTGTCCAACGATAATGCTGCCATTTTCTTGCCATGGTCATAGCTGAAAGTGGTTGACACATTGCTAAAGGATTGTCATATAGAATATCACTAATCACTCTCTATAGTAGATCCAACAACAGTTGAAATGGGCGTGGCCAAGTGTTGATATCGATTAATCACGTCAGGCAATCGATGCGCCTGGAATTATGGGGTTTCTTCATTATCTATGCAGGTGTCAGTCAATTCACAATGTGCAGTGAAGAGTGATCATAATGACTACTTCATCTATTCGTTCGATAAACACCTTTGGAATTTGAGGATTAACTATTCACAACCAAGTTACTAGGGAGATAATTGTAAAGTTGAGGATCCTTATAAAAGCATAATAAAATATTCCAAAGGAGCCAAGAAACTATGGAGGCCTTGATAAGGTGAAAGCTAGTAACAAGAAAACCCCACAATCCACAAAATGTTCATACAATTTTAGGGGCGTATTACATGATATGAAAATAATTTTGTGGATTGTGTGGGTTTTTTCCCTGTTAATAGTTTCCCTAATAAAAACAGTTCAGCGTTAATAGAGGAAACATGTAAAGCAACACAAGTTTCGGTGACCTCCGTTCGAAGAATCATTCTAGATGCAAGCAAGCATGCAGAGTCCTTCTCCTTTTTCGATGTCTAGGAAGAAGAGGTTAAGGGAATCGTATGTCACTTCTGAAAATTGAAAAATGCGCTTAAAGACATTATTCAGGTGGAACAAAAATATTGGGGAATCAATTGTTTAATTGAAGAGCAAGTGGAGCTGCTAATAATCCACGTGAATGGCAAGGATAGCAGCAGTGTTGAAGAGTGGGATGACATTAATTTTCTTCAGCAATCCTCTAGCTTGGAATTTTTTTTTTTTTTTAGTAAATACAGTAAATCTCTTTTAATCCAGCACCTATGGAACCAGGCTGCTTTCCGATCATCGAAAGTGTTGAATTGCTGAACATAATTCACCCCCCCCCCTCCCTCCATACATTTCCTTGCACAAAATATAAGGTATGCTCAAATGAAAAGGAGACTAATGTTATATATATAACGAATATTTTAAGTACAGAATATTTGATATACAGTTAATGCGTAACACAACACCTACACGTGATAATGATGCACTGATCTCAGAGCATAAGAAGCGAATGACTGCTTCAGTGTTGAAACTCCTGGGTTGCATACAGATTCTTTTTCCACGGTGTTCTGCACTTTCTTGTCACAGGTAAACCGATGACGTGTCAGTGATTTTTTTGTTAAGGGGCGAAAATATAGGAGTCGTATGGAGAGATGCTGGGGCTGTACGGAGGATGTTTGACGACTTCCATCGAAATGTTTCCAGCAGGTGGAGGGTCTTCTTGGCTACAAGTGCCTTAAATTGAGCAACTTCGATTAGATACAACGGTGCTAAGGTGAAAGCCTCCTTTTCATTTGGGCACACCATTTAGTATAAACATTTTTTGGGACAGTAGTGATGTAAAAAAAAAATAGAGCTTGACGATTTTTGATTAGAAAAAATTGCGAAACTACTAAGAATATATTTTTTAAAATATTTATTCATTATTAATATGAAAGAATTTAGGGTAAACACGGGTCAGATATTCTGTGAATTGGATAAATCTTTAGCTTCACATATTTTGAAATATAATATTTATATTAATACAGCAATAAAAACTATGTCGTGCGAGTACTCTAATGACGGTTAAATAATTTGAATGTAATGGTGGAGTTAGTGCTCACACTTTGTAGCTAAGCTCTTTTATTTCAATAATAACAATATAGCATTGTTCTTATTCTAATCACGTGATCAGTCTTTACTAGAGAAATGAGCATGAATATATTTGTTATACACTTGATTTGCACTATATCTACTATAAGCAATTTCATTTGAAGAAGTTTTACACTCACTTCCAAAAGTTAAGCACGGAGAGGTAAAATGCCAAAAAATGGACAAGCACTGCTTTGATTGACATGAAATGGTGAAAGTAAGTATCTCTATGTCTATTCATGAAACAAAACAAAGAATTACATACAGAGATTAAAAAAAATATTGAATTTACATAAATTATAAGATGATGACATATTTGCGTCATTAACGAAATGATGTTTAAATGCAAAACAAACAACAAAAAAGACATTAATAGGGTATGTGAGCACCCCTCAATGTCATACAAAGTGTACAGCGTGTGATCATGCTTGTTATGAGGTGATCAACCACCGCAGAGTCCAGTAATAGCCATTCCTCCTGTAGGGCAGTTTCCAAATCGTTAAGAGCGGCTGGAGGTGGGAAACGTCTACATACAGCACGGCCGAGGGCATCCCAAAGATTTTCAATGGGATTAAGGTCCGGCGAGTAAGCCGGCCACTCCATATGCGCAATCCCCTCACTCTCCAGAAAGTCGTCAACGATGGCAGCTCTATGGGGACGGGCATTATCGTCCATTAAAACGAAAGAAGGACCAACTGCTCCAGCGTACAGTTTCACAATGGGGTCTAGGACTTCATCTCGATACCGTACAGCCGTCACAGAACCTCGCCTGTAGATGTGCAGGTCGGTGCGATATCCCAATGCAATCCCTGCCCAGACCATGATGCTTCCACCGCGGAATGCGTGATGTTCGATGATGTTCTCGGGCCGATTGCGTGTGCCTCGTTCCCTCCAGACCCTTACACGCTTATCATCGGGTTGTAGGGCAAATCTGGACTCATCTGTGAACATAACGTTGCCCCAATCCGACACAGTCCAATTCACATGCTGGCGGCACCACTGTAATCGTGCCTGTCTGGATTGGACGGATAAAGGAACACAAACTCGTGGTACCCGGGCGTACAGACCATTCATGTGTAGCCTTCGACGAACAGTAGTGGCAGATATCGTCTTACCAATGGCCGCTGCAATCATAGATGTCACCTGTGTGGAGGTCGATCTTCGATTCCGCTTGGCTACAACAGCAATATAGCGTTCTTCCGAGGGGGTCGTAACCCTTGGACGACCGGCTACAGGTCTTCGGACAACTGTTTGGCTGGTTTGGAATTGTTTCCATAATCGTTAAATGACGAAATGATGAACGCCGAAGAAACGAGCAACATCTGTGATAGACTGTCCTGCTTCAATGCGTCCAACAGCCTGCTAGCGTTCAGAATCTTCCATTCGTCTTCTGGAAGCCATAGAAACACGTCTAGCTTAAAAACAAATCTTACGAATGTTCTAAACACCTTTTACCAGCACTTATATGCAACTCCTATAACTCTTCACAATGTCGGCTTCTTATACGACTGCCTGTTTTGCATATTTCTCGACGCGAAATTGTGATTGGCTGTCACCTAACATATTTGCATACTTCCTTCTACATTTGGAGCAAATTTTAGCATCTTTAATTCAGATTGGCTTACGGAAGTTAACATTTTTTCCCCCGTGCTTAACTTTTGGAAGTGAGTGTACATTATAAAGAAATGTAGAGTTTTATATTTATATTAAAAGAGTGTTAACGCAAATTCAAGGAAACATTGTCGCTCAGAATTTTTCAAGACTAACACATTAAAGGCTGTTTTAATGACCAGAAAATATACAAAAAAGGCCACAAACTTTGTTTTTTAAATTTTTATTGAAATGTTTGTAGGAACTAAATATTTATTTGTGATTCATTTTTAAATTTATTTTAATTCTAATTCAGTAAAAGAAATCAGGATTGAAAGATATTTATTAAAGAATAAAATAACATTGATATATTGACTTCAATTTTAGTTAAACGTCTATAATTTATATTAAAATGACAGGATAGCCTTTTTTTTTTTTTTTTAATTCTCAAATATTTTTGAATTTAAAGTGTAGCATAACAATTTGACTACGAAATAAAAAGTACCATATTTTCCAGATTATAAGTCGCACCAGTGAAAAGTAAAAGAAAAAAACCTGTTAAAAAAACAATATGTTGCATTCGCTGTATGAGTCGTGTTATCCATGTGCATTTTAACAACCCCAAAATTGCCAAATATTCTTCTAGATATGAGAATATACTAATCAGCTATGCAGCCCCCTTTCCCTTGCGATAGATATCCGATTTCTGTTCAAAATCTTTTGTTTACTTACAGTTCAAGAGGCTCTCCATCGTGGCTTTGTTACTCCAAATCTCTCCACAATTGGCAGTGATACACTAAAAAGAAATTTTTAAATTCGTCTTCTATGTGTCCACTTTTAGAAACTGTTTTGGAGCGATATGAGGATGAAGATTACGAAGGTTTTCCTGATCCCAGTTAGGCAATTTTTAAAAACTGCCCTTTTTAGGGTCAACCATTTGTATAAAACAATTATAAATAAAGTTCTTTTTTCATTCTTTTAATATTAGTTTTGCATTCTATTTAAATATTTGTGTGAAGGTCTAGTTATTTCATTATTAAAAATGTGAATTAAAGTTTAGTTTGTGCCTTCTCTTAGTGGCAACATTCAAAATGGCTGCAGATTTTTTTTGTAAATTTCATATACACATCGCATTAGCTGTACAAGTCAAAGGGCCCTTCAGGAGCCAAAAATCGGGGGGGGGGGGGAGTGCGACTTATTGTCTGGAAAATATGGTAAAGTTATGTTATAAAACGATTCACAATTATGACCTGTAAACTAGGAATGATCAATCACATGATCACATCTTTCTCTGATTAGCCAATTCACAACTTCCTAAGCTCCACCCACTTCAATTTTTGCTGGATCAATTATAGTCTTGACCTTTTTACTTTAATAGCTAAACCAAAACTCCTATTAGCAAAGATTTATTTGTGAGGATGTAGATCTCTACAATGTATTTAAAGACAAAATGAAGAGAGACCTTGCAGTACAACATTGTTGTTTAAAACCAACTAGTTTCAGCATTTAATCCCGCCTTCATGAGGTTATAAGAGAATGGGCTAGCAGCCGTTACATAATGAGACAGTAAACGATATAAGAACACATTAAGTGACAATGATACAATTCATGGAAAGCTCTGATGTAAATAAGGAGCATCAACCAATCAGAAAGTTACAAAATATATGGGGTGACGTAATCTTAGTTTCCCGCATTATCTGCCAGAGAAAAGATAAGCTAAATTGTCTTATAAATCAGCAGTCTTTACCTAAGAAGCAACCATCGAGACAATGGTTTTCATTCCCATTTCTTGGTATAGCCGTTACTGCCTTGTCCCATCTTTTCCGTGAATATAATGTCAATCCCCAAAATCGTGCCGTTCGTTTTTCATTCGTCACACTCCAGGGACGATAAGAATTCATTCAACCGATGTGGTTTCTATTGCCTCCAATGCAATGTGACAAATATTATATGGAATGTTAGTTCGTAGTTTTGCCACCCGATTTAAAGATCATGCCACCTCATACAAGAAGAAAGATAATAGTGGAAGAGAAAATCACCCCCTTTGCAGCATTGAAGAAACACTCAAGATTGTACTCAAGTTTGATACACCAAAATTGACACCCCTACTAGAAAGCGTAGAAATCTACAAAGCTGTCTCCGGTCCGCAACCAGATAAACTTTTGAACAACCAAATCTATTTTGATGTACACTATATGATCAAAAATATCCGGACACCCCTCACAGATCATCGATTGTCCCAATGTCACATGATAATGACTTGCACATCATTTAAATAGCTTCCCACACCTTCAGACACAACTCTGCTTGGACATTGGCAAGAATGGGTCGTTCGGCAGAGCTCAGTGAGTTCCAACGTGGAACCATCGTTGGATGTCACCTATGCAGCAAGTCCGTGCGTGACATTTCCAGCCTTCTTCAGATACCCAAGTCAACAGTAGGCGATGTCATTATGAAATGGAAGACCCGGGGATCAACAACAGTTCAACAACGAACCAGTAGACCCAAGAAACTAACGGACAGAGACCGTCGAGTGCTTCGTCGTGTCACCCGCAGCAACCGGAAGTCCTCGGCGGAACAATTTGCCACAGAGTTTCGAAACGCCTCTGCAAATGATGCCAGTACCATGACAATTCGTCGGGAACTGCACACGATGGGATTCCATGGCCGTGCTGCTGCCCACAAGCCCCACATCAGCAGGGTCAACGCCAAGCGACGTCTGGAGTGGTGCAAAGCCCACAGAAACTGGACAATGGACCAATGGAAACGTGTAATGTGGACAGACGAATCTCGCTACACACTCTGGCAATCCGATGGATGAGTTTGGGTTTGGAGCATACCTGGAGAACGCTTCTTACCTGAGTGCACAGAGCCCACAGTCAAGTTCGGAGATGGAGGAGTCATGGTGTGGGGCTCATTTTCATGGTACGGACTGGGCCAGCTCGTTCCTGTGCAAGGAATCATGAACTCCGACCATTATCTGAATGTTTTGGACAACTGAGCACTTCCAACGTTGTGGCAATTTTTCGGAAACGGGCCATTTCTCTACCAACACGACAATGCTCCGTGCCACAAAGCGAGGCGTGTACAGCAGTGGTTTGCGGACTCAGGGGTCGAAGAAATGGGTTGGCCGGCACAAAGTCCCGACCTCAATCCTATAGAGAGTCTGTGGGATGAATTGGAAAGACGCTTGCGGGCCAGATCACATCGGCCAACTTCTGTACCTGAACTGATTCTCGCTCTTCGGGAGGAATGGACGAACATTCCGGAAAGTACCTACCAACATTTGGTGGAAAGTCTTTCCCGAAGGGTGGAAGCTGTGATTCGGGCAAAGGGATGTGCAACGCCCTATTGATTTCCATGAAATCGTGGCTAGAGCGCAAACGTGCATGTGTCCGGATATTTGTGATCATATAGTGTATATCCATTACTCCACCATCTACACCATGATCTGTAATTTCTTATTTATTTAGGCTAAACTTTTGCCATGTTTTGTCAATTTATTTAATTTATTTATTTATTTATTTATTTTTATACTTCTTCAGACACACTATCTTAAGTTAAACGGTTTAATGAATTTATTGCATCTTCATTACTTTTGTTTTTTGTATTGTTATAATTTTGTTTTTATTCACTATTACACCTCCCTGTATACTCAATTTAATCCGATTATGTCAACCCATATTTTTTGTAACTTTCTGATTGGTTGACACTCCTTATTTACATCAACCAATCAGAACTCTCCATGAATTGTATCAATGTCACTTAATGTTTTTCGTGTTCTTAAATCATTTATGGTCTCATTATGTAAGGGCTACTAGCCCATTTCTCTTGTACCCTGATGAAGGCAGGATTAAATGTCGAAACTAGTTGGTTTTAAATTACAATGTTGTACTGCAAAGATTTATTTCTTCAATATAAAATTCCAAATTCTGTTACTTTATAAGCAATAAGAAAAATTAAAAATTTTCAAAATAAGTTTTGCCATAAGCGATTTTTCGTAATTCTGGAAATTCTAATAGCCAAACTCTTTAACATGGAGTTCTATGGTGGAGTTGCTTATAAAATTGAAAATTCTGATACTATATTCGCATTACGAGCTAATCACAGTCCGTAGATTGTGGTTACTTAACAGTGGTTAGTTAATCAAGCACTTTTCGTTCGCATGCATTCAAGGGAAATGCGATTACCAACTGAAATGGTTTTCTAAGATTTTTTTCCTTGCAATTGCATCGGTAGATTGCAATGAGGGTTTCAACTGGCTTCAGTTGTCAATTCTTACCATTAGTGAAATTATGTTGTATGGAATAGAACCTTCGATATGCAGGTTCACTCGCAGATTCCGACCAATTGAGTTTAACTACCGCATCAGATCACACCAACTCTCCCTCCAGTCAACACAAAAAGATCTGGGAGTGGTTTTTGATGACCACCTGACGTTTAGCCATCATGTGGACTACATCGTGGTGGTGAGTTTTAATTTTCTCAAGTCTGAAAATTTTTCTCCCCAAACAAATATAAGAGCTTTAGTTTCCTCATCAGATCACTCGTTGCTTCGCTTTTGTTTAGTCACCATGTTTTATTTTCCTGTTTCTTGGTGCTAACATACATATGACGTCACTAACAGATTTTCAAAACTTGGTTACTTAACCGACTCTTAACCAATCTGTAAACGCGGCTTGGTAACCGAATCAGGCTGCACAGTTCTTTTTTATCATGATCAAGACGTAACCACAGTTACTTAACCATGATCCAGGCGTAGTGCGAACATAGCATAACCCAGATTTGTTATAATGAATGGATAATAAAACAATAAATAAGTTTTAAGTATGCCCAAATATTTTTATTCAAAATTAGTAAAATGCTGTCAACATATTCTGTTTACAAAATAACTGCATTAAATATTGGTGACAAAGGAATTTTCTTTTGATTCATAACTGTTTGACTTTCCGTTGGGTACGATGCTGTAAGTCGTTTCTTGGAGCGCAATGAGCTTTTTCCAACCATATAAACCCTTTATTGTTTTCAAATCATACTTTCATTAAAATACAACATTTTCGGTGTGCTTGTTCCTTATTTTTATTTTATAAAAAGTGAAATGTAAAATTTATAGGAAACGATTAAAAGCCAATATTTACTTCAGGTAATATCTCCAATCACCAGTTGGTGGAACAGTTGTTTCAAAAATAGTTTTCTGTGCTCTCCTTTCAATCTTATCAAGATATTTAGAAAAACTTGTAAAATTGGACACAAAGTGCCTACTGGATTACTTTGATCTCGAAATAGATTCAAAATTTTTTTAAAAAAAATTGACTGATATATTACTAAGGGTCATTCCATGAGAAATCGACCAGGTGAGGTTGCTCGACTATTCCAGATATTTTTTATTTTTTACACATGGTTACAATATTTCCCTATCATTGAGAAGTACAAAATAATTTTTATTTTATTTTTAACTTGATCCGCTTTGGATCTACGTTCATTTTTCTTCGCTGCAGCGAGGTAAAAAGCGGCTTGCAAGATTGTGGAAAAATGGCTACCATTTCACTCCCTTTAAAGATAGAACTTCCAATTTCCATTAACATCAAGAGGACATTTCAAGCTTTCAGAAATTGTATAGGAATGTTTTAAAATCCTTTTCCATCATGGAGTTAATCAACCTTGAAATTAGCAGTTCTTGCGAACAAAATCATCATTTCTGATGACCTATTAAGGTGACTAGGGGGTGGAAAGACAAGTTGCTAAATTTTTTCTGATAACTATGAACAGGATAGATTTCGACTGTGGAGAAATAAAATTCGTGTTTCGTACCTTTTCTTCTTAATTCAGGCTCAAATTGGGAAATTTTCCATTTTTGCTGATTTCAAGGTCAAATATCTCAAAAAGGGGACCAGATGAAAATTTTATTTTTTCACGAAGATACCCCTCCTAGTACTCAACAAAAGCTATAAGTTTCATTTTGGGGATCAAAAGGGTTTAGGGGTTACAGGCGCTCAAATATGTATAAAAAATGATTACAAATAAGTGCTCGGAAATACAAAATAATATTTTAAAAAGGAAAAATCAAGATGTTATTTATGGTTAAAAAATAGTTTTCATCCTGTTATACAAAATAAAAAATGAAAACAAGAATTTAAAGCTGAGCTTATTGCATTAAATATACAGTAATTCGACAAGTTGGCTGACTGAAACAACCAAAATTCGTACATAAATATCGTTATATCAAGTCAATTAATTGGAGCTGACTTATGAGACCTTTCGAGATCCATCAGTACTAAATTTGTCCTTTATGAGTATCTTGAAATGTTGATATATCCTTAACTACAATGCATGTGTGTGTTTAGGTATACAGGAAGAACGAAAAATCTAAATTCCTCAAGTTACTTGATAACTCAAAGAGAAGTAATGAAAACCAAAGAAAATTCTTCAAATATGTCATATCTACAAAATATAAAATGAAATTAAAATTCCGCGAACTAAACTCAAACCAGGGTACAATCGCTGCTCTAACCAGTGAGCTATTGTAAACAGTTATAATGTGGCCATATGGACTTCATGAAATAACTTGTCAGCTCTGCTTTCTTCACTCCTCTTTGAGCATGTCTTTTTTTCAATTTTTTGACGGTTGGAGGGTTAGGAGGATTTCAGACTTGTAGACAGTGTAAACATCATGGCGGTTCAGACTTCGCGATAGCTCAATTGGTTAGAGCAGCGAGAGCTTAAGTCGTGGTCCCTGGTTCGAGTCAGGTCACATAAGTTTTCATTCCTTTTTTCACACAGTAATTACTTAATAACTACTGCAGAATTTAAAAAAACTGCTGCAGCCAAGAAATAGAAAGTTGTAGGTAGGCAATCTATTCGTTACCTTCTGATGGCCTGTATTATGCAAATTAGTAATAAATCATTACAGAATCGGATCAATTTCCATTACCAATTTGATCCACATTCAATTAATAACATTTAAAAAATCGAATCATAACCAGATGAACAGATCACTCAAAAATGAAATTGAAACATGCCTATATGAAAATCACGTCATACATCTATACAGTTTTGCATATTCTGTTAGGCCCTTCTTACACAAAGCGACTAAAAAGAAACCAAACTAATTAGAAACTCAAATTGCCAACCAGTTACCAACTGTGAATCGCACACGATGCTACTGAAAATTTATGAAACTCTGTGACTATTGTGCTCGTGTTTTCCTTCGGAACACATGCAAAATCACTTCTCGATTATCGCATCTTTGTTATAACATTGTGTTTAAATTATAATTTCATTATTGTGATTAAAGCTATTGTTTTTATCGTGTTAAAGATGTCTAGTGATTCAAGTGATGAAGATATTATACTTTATTATTAAAATAGAAAAAGGAAAAACTGGCAGAAGTAGAGGAGGTTTCGGGTTCACATCTACATTGAAATAAATATAAAATGCAGCATTTGTTGCTGCAAGAGTTATCTATTCTAAATTCAAGAATTCTAGATTAAAAGCAAGGATTGTTCTACCATTTTTGCCGTATCACGTGGCCGTTTACAAAGCAACTCTAGAAATAAATTGCCAAGCAACTCTGCATGTCGAGTTGCAGATGACTGATCACTGACGCGTTACAAATGGTTACCAACTAGTAGCGCTGTGTGCAGCTGCTAATTGAAATCAACGGGCGGCAACTAGTTAGCAGCTGATTGGCAATTTAAGTTTGTAACTGGTTTCTTTTTAGTCGCTTAGTATGTGCGGAGGGCCTTAAGGTTTTCACAAGGGTGCCATCTTTCCGTTCAGTTTGCATAAAAAGCAACATTGACACATGTAACATTGAAAGTTATGAAATTTTATAGGTTAGTTTTTATTAGTTATAAAAATCGTACAGACGCTTGCTTAAGACAAGATTCGGTGGGAAATTGACGATGTGGCTATCAATATCCTGGAGGATATCTTCCATAACATGTAGAGACGTATGCTGATATGCCTAAATGATAATGGCAAACTCTTCCAACACTTGCTGTGAAGTCGCCACACTTTGCAGAATTGATTAAATAACTAAAATTAAGCAAAAATTACAGGCCGAAAGCGTGTGGGACAACCCGTATTATACGCATTAACTTCAGCTCTTAATTCTTGCTTTCGTTCTTTATTTTACATCTAGCTTTTGAATTTAGAATAAATTGGATTATATTTTGTATAATAGTATGAAAATTATTTTTAACCATAAATAACATCTCGATTTTTCCTTTTTTAAACTTTATTTTGTATTTCCAAGCACTTACTTGTGACCATTTTTTATACAAATTTGAGCACCTGTAACCCCTAAACCCTTTTGATCCCCAAAATGAAACTTATGGGTTTTATTGAGTACTAGGAGGGCATCTTGGTGAAAAAAATAAAATTTTTATCTGGTCCCTCTTTTGAGATATTTGAACTTGAAATCAGAAAAAATGGAAAATTTCCCAACTTTGAGCCCGAATTAAGAAGGGTACGAAACACATATTTTATTTCTCTGCAGTCGAAATCTACCCTATCCATAGTTATCAAAAAAAATTTAGCAACTTGTCTTTCCATCTCCGAGTCACCTTAATAGATCATCAAAAATGACTATTTTGCTTGCAAGAACTGCTAATTTCAAGGTTGATTAACTCCATGATGGAAAAAAGTTTTCAAACATTCCTATACGTTTTCTGAAAGCTTGAAATGTCCTCTTGGTGTTAATGGAAATCGGAAGTTTCTATCTTTAAAGGGAGTGAAATGGTAGCTATTTTTCCACATCCTTACAAAGCCACTTTTTACCTCGCTGCAGCAAAGAAAAGTGAGCGTAGATCCAAAGTGGCTCAAGATAAAAATAAAATAAAAATTATTTTGTACTTCTCAATGATAGGGTTAACCATGGTGTAATAGTAAAAAATATCTGAAATTGGTCGATTTCTCATGGAATGACCCATAAGAGGGAGCTACTCAAAATTGCTTGTGGGTTTTTAAAAATTAGCAGTTAGTTCTGCCATCTCTTCAGGTAGAATAGGTAAAGTGTGAGGGGTGTGCCTGTTAGATTACTTGCACCTGATCGAAAGTTAAATAGATACTGAAGATGATCGGAGATGAGGATTTCCCCTTGAAAAACTTATGATTGTACTAACTCCCCTACCTATGAACGTTAGAGTTATGAACATTTGAGATACAAGCATGCATGCTCAATAAATTAAAATTTATTTAACTAACAAGGAAACTACACGAAAGTTTACGGAAAACTCTCTCTTTGCATGCAAGCATATCAAAATATATGGTGACAAGCTGGAAGCAAAACTGCAGTCGCCAAAGAATTGAAATTACAGCAGTGTTATTAATCACAGAACTTTAATTTGATCTACAATTATTCATCTCAAAATAATTTATAAGATGAGGTAAGCATTCATGAATGTTCATTTTATTTAAAATTATAAAGCACGGTGATGCATAAGCCCTCACGAGGGCAACGTGGTCTCGGCCACTGGTCCTATTAGGGCTATCACTCGACACCTTTGTCCTAGTTTCACTCGCGAATATATGACGTCAGCCCTGGAAAATTTACTAAGCTTACTGAATTAATTAATAATATAAGAGTAATAAATTAATTAAATAGCATTAATTACTATAGATTTCTCTCTCTCTCTCTTTTTTTTTTTTATTATTACTGAATGGCAATTAGCTAACTTTAATAAACTTTAAAAGAAAAAGTTTGTTAGAAACTTGGGAATCCATTTAATTGTCGTCTGCAATAACTTCGTAGGAAATAGTTTCGTTGTTTTCATAGGAAGTGGATTCGTGCTTATTAGTGAGGTTAAGCACCACGTAAACGTGACGCGAACGCGTGTGACGTTTCCAGTCTGAAATAATGTAGGTTTTTCATTGTTAACAACTGAAAACAATGAAAACTCTACGTCATTTCAGATTGGAAACGTCACACGCGTTCGCGTTTACGTGGTGCTTAACCTCTCTATTGTTGAGTGGTGAAAGAAAGAAGTTCTGCCAAGTGCATTAATATACACGCTGCTTTAACTATGGCGTTACAATGGAGTTTTTGTATAGCATTGGGTATTCAAATTTTTTCAATTTCACAGTTTATTTTGAAAAATAAAATTTCGCGGTTTCTTATTTTGCAACCATTAATATTTAGCTTCAGGCGAGTAATATTTCAACTTGGTTTGAATCTGTGAGCTATAGATTCGTGTGGTTCCCTTGTAAGTGAAAAATTTAAATTTATCATTTTGATTAAAATAGGATTAAAATTTTTTAATGGAATAGAATAATGAAAACCTCAATAAAATGTCAAAAAAAAAAAAAATTAATTATTAAGTACTTGTATAAAAATAGTAATACATGTATTCAATAGGTTCTATTTAATATAAGAGCTTCTATAAGAAAAATAAGACTATAACAATTACAAACATAAATTTCAATTAGATTTAAATTAAAATAGCCTCGTTTTTATAAATATTTTGAAATTAGGATGTGTGTAAAAACAATTTTCCTAACTTGAAACATTTCTTCGGAATTTCTCATAGGAAGGTCCTATCGCAATCTTCATGAAATTGTCTGATGGGAAATCCCGAACACAGGATATTGACAAACAAGCCAACCGTTCTTTTACTTCAGTGCCTTTGCTATAGGACCTTTTTATGGGATATTCTGAAGAAATGTTTCAGGTTAAGAAAATTGCTTTGTTTCTTTTGTTTTACACACATCCAAATTTCAAAATTTATATAAAGTGATCATCTACATTTTTAAATTTAATCTGATTGAAATTTGTTGTAATCTTGCAATAGAATTAAATTGTGGATACAATAACGTGAAAGAGGTAGACACAAAACCACTTGTCCACATACAATTTTATAAACAGCTTGGATGTGCATTTTAACCACACAGCTCATCATTCAGCAAGAATACTGAATATGATGACTACATTGCGGTTGAAATGCACATCCAAGCTGTTTATAAAATGTATGGTCAAGATATTTTATGTCTATTTCTTTTTATAATCTTATTTTTCTTATTAACCTAAGTGTATTTTTTATATTCAATTATATTTTTTAACAATTTTGTTGAGGATTTTAATTAATATAACACGACTGGAATGTAATAAGACCCCTGTTTTTTGGAAGGCATTTTTGGGAAAGTTTTTTATAAGAAAGGAAGAAAACTGTTTTTTTGGGAGAAAAAAATTTCATAACTTTATTTGCTATACATTGAAGTGGGATATCATATAGGACCTCCTTTTGCCTGGCAAAGTGAGATCTGAGGAGAGATGTTCAGCTATGTAGGCTCTTCTGCACGAATGGATCCTTGGATAATATATCACATATGTTCGATGGGGGGTTCAAGTCTGATGATCTAGGTGGCCAATTCATTCTTCAGAATTTTTCAAAAAGCTCCTCAAACCAATCGCGAGTAATGTTGGCCCGGTGACATGGCGCATTGTCCTCCTGGAACATCCTGTTTTTGTTAGGGTACACGAAGGGCTGCAAATGGTCACAAAGCAGCTGGATATATCACGATCCCCAGTCATGGTAGGTCTAATTTGATGAAAGTACACAACCCTGCCATGTAAACACCCTGCATTATGGAACCGGTGCTGAAACAAGCTGATATGGTGCCTTCCTGAAAACTTTGGTCTACGGCCTCATGGGATTTGTGTCACACTTGAATCATTACTTGTTGAACCAAGCTATGCGTTTCCAGTCATCTAAGGTCCAATGAATATGTTTACGAGGTGCAGCCTCTGATGACATTCTGTGAGTAAAGGGACTCTTGTTGGTCTTATGGTGCCATATCTTGTCAATGCCAAATTTTGCTGCACTGACCTCATAAACACATTTCCAGTATGCCTCTCCTTGAATGTGGCTGTTAATTGACATAATGATGCATGTCTGTTCAGCTCAGATGTGGCTGGTTACAAGCATTTAGCTTACTGTGCTGGTCATGATGGGAGGTAATGCCTCAAATGAGGCACTGTCTGTGCCCTTGACAGTGTGGATCAACGAATGTCGAATGCCTGCAGAAATGGAACTTCTCATCCGTCTAGCTCCAATTATCATTTCGCGTTCAAACTGATAATTCTTGCCATGTAGCCACAATCACGTTACAAGATGTTTCAGACGAATTGACAACTCTGATACCGCTTTGCTTATTTATACACCTTTTACGCACTGCAAGCGACACCTGAGAATTTGGGTACAACGCTCCCATGAATGTTGGCACTTCAGTGTACTTATTATCATTTACATGTGGCACAATAATAATTAATTTATTCATACAAATTATTTGGCACAGTAATATTAATTTGTATTAATTATTAATGTAAATTATTTGGCACAATAATTTAATATTATTTGCATTATTTACATTATTAATTTACATCATTTGACCTTTCAAGCTTATGTCCACTATCTGTAGAACATTCTATTTCATTGTTGTCTTCTCAAAGAGTATCGTCCTCATAACATCCATTGTATTGGAGATACAGCATTTCTTGAATCCTTTTATTATATCAGGTCCAGGGGAAGTTTTTTCGTTTTTGCAACTATTACAATTGGCGCTCAGATTAATGCATAAATGAATTTTTTATACATAGAAATAATCTGTATCATTATCAACAACCTTCTTCCAATGAGATACTAAATCATAAATTCCTTTTTTATAAAAGCCACGAGTTTTACAGTTGAAAAACACACCCAGTTCATGTTTTAGCTCTTCTTTCTTGCAGCACTTACTTCTCAAATGGTTATCGAGAGATCGGAAAAGGTAATAATCTGTTGGAGAGAGATCCAGAGAGTATGGTGGAGGAGGGAACACTTCCCAGGCAAGATTGTTTATTGCCTGACCAGCCAGGTTTGCCGTATGCGGCCATGCGTTGTCATGAAGAAAAACAACACCCTTACAGTTCGCAAAAGCTGGCCGTTTTTGCTGTGATTTTTTCATGTGTACGTTGAAGCACCCCAGCATACACGTCTGCTGTGATACTTTGTCATGGATTTTGGAGCTCATAATGGACACACCAGCTGTTGTCCACTAAACACCCAAGAGAATCTTCAACATGCTCATCACTAGTTCTAAATTTTTTGAATCATCACCGAATGCTGTGCCGTCCGGTCGGTGACAGAATCATCACCGAATGCTGTACAAATGTTACGAGCAGCCTCTGCTGCTTTATGGCCAAGTTTAAATTCATACAACAGACAGACTCGAATTATTGGTGATGTAGGTCCCAATTCAGACGTTTTTCAAAATAAAATTGAATGACAAGTAAGTGCAAAAGAATGGCCAATCATTTCTCTTTAATATATAAAAAATTTACATTTATTCAAATCATCCTACAAGAGGATTGTAACCATTCAAAAAGTAAGAGTGACGAAACGAAAAATTTTTCCCCTGGATCTGATAGAATCACTAGAATTTCTTTTCAAGAATTTAAATCCACTGTCCAATTGGTGATATTCATGGCCATTTTATTTTGCCATTGGTGTAATGGAATGGCCTCCAAATATTAACCTGTGCATGCTTTTTTTTCTTCAAATACACGAATCTGCAAGAGTTCTTCAAGGTTGACCTAGACTTTTATTTTACAGAGGAAATGTAATGTCCAACAAGCACCAAATTATTATGAATAGTTTTTCAAAATATTCCCCATGTGCATCCAGGCACTGTTGCCATCGTAACAGATACCTTTGGCATAGAAAGAATTGAGCTGCTCTTGTAGCCAATGCAGGACAGGTTTCTGCAGGATTTCATCTGTCTTAAACTTATACCTTCCCCCAGAAGCTCTTTAAGGGGCCCAAACAAATGATAATTGATGGGAGATAGGTGGACTATAAGGGACATAGGGCAAAATCTCCCAGCGCATTTTGGCAAGCGGTTTTGCTGTCAAATTTGCCGTGTGAGGTCGGGCATTTTCATGGAGGAGAATGACATTTCTATCCCATTTCGTTGCTGAGTTAGAACGTTTCAAAGAGTGTATAATCAATTTGGGACACTCTGTATATCAAAAGTGGCTCGCTGAACAGGTGCTTTATTCACTTGTGTGACTGCAGTCGGGCGAACTTTCATGGATTTCATTTTTCACCATGTTTCGTCTTCTGCTAATCATACATTCTTGCCTATCACGTCTTCCCCATACTATGGAAGGACAAAGCCATCACAAGAAATTTGATTATACAGTGCTTTGTCCTTCCATACTTTTTTTTTTTTTTTTTTGCCATCAACCACATCTGGAACATCCGCTCATTTGTAACTCGTCACCAGGTTGCTTTATGTAGTCTTTGTGTAATCATCTCCTGTGAATCGGCCGGAATCTCCATTCCGATATTGCACGTCTTGCCTATGGATGTCCAGGGTTGCAGCATGGTGAACAAGTCACCAAAATCCCAAAGGGTGTATCTATGAAAAATCAATAGCAGCATCTTTTTTTTTTTTTAACAAGATATAAAAACCAAATTGTAAAGGAAATGATGTGAAAATTTTCATGTCACTCAGTGTGTTCAGCAGTCTAGTCCTGTTCATCCGTAATCACCCAGCGAAAAGGCCTCTGCAATGAAATGTAATATGTTGTTACATTGTCATAGATAGGGCAAATTTCGGGCTTATTATTGGTAGAAATAAAAATAACAATGCCCTATCTATGATGTAAGAATGTATTGTATTCATTGTGAAGGCCTTCTCTCTCAATTGCTATGGTTCGTCGGCTCTTAACTGCTCTCAGTTCAGCCATAGATTCAGCCATCTTGGCCAAATTCTTGTTAAAATTCCAGGACAGACTAAATTCCAGTTTTTATGAATTTTATTCTCGCTCGTTTTTGTTTGTTTTTTTTTCCATACAATTTTTTTTTATCTTTTAAGTCTTTTTAAGCCAAAAAAAATTAAACCAACAAATGGCATTGGCACTACTTCATGTTGCGCATTCATTCCTGTCTTGCACAATCAATAGGAGTCAAGCCGAACTTGGGGTTGGTCGGACTATAGTGAAACCTTGCATATGATTAAATGGCACGGCGAGAATTGGCTGTTGATACACGACAACGTCCCTGCACATTGGTTGGTGCTTGTCCAAGAGGAATTGGCACAGCATCATGTTGTCATTTTGCCACATCTTCATACGCACCTGATCTTATGATCTCTCTCTCTCTCTCTCTGCCTGCATGAAAAAAAAGCTGTGTAGGTGTAGTTTTCAGTCAGCTGATGGAATTGTCACTTCCGTAAGAGCAGCCATAAGAGATATTCCTGCCAATACATTTCAGAGGTGTTTCCAGCAGACAACAACAATATATATCTCATGACGAACAATGCAAGGAAACGTTTGTGCAACAATAGGTATGAACAATGATATCAATATGCAATGCACAAAAACTATGTTGATAGATGTGCCTAGCGGTCAATAGTGATTATTTTGAGGGAGAATGTGAATATATGTAGACGTGTGTAAAGATATTGCCATGTTGTGTGACAAAAACAAGTTCACTAACTTACCGTAATGGCTATAGTTGTATACAGGATGTCCTGGGAGAAAAGGTCATTATTTCTTTTTTATAAAGAAGTTTTTTCAAGTCAAAAAGTTGATATAAGCAAAATATAAAAGGTGTCTGAAATATAGGTAATTGAAATTAGGATTTCTAATAAGTTTTTTACTTTTTTACATTAACATTCTGATACGTTTAGCATAATAAATTTTTGAATATTCCGCCACGTACAGGGTGACAATTATTGAGCTATATGGAAAAAAAAAAACAAAAAAAGACTAACTTTTGAACAATTGGCGAGATTCAGTTAAAACGTGGTGGTTGAATGCAGGGCATGTTGGGATTTTTTTGAGCATGCGCACTCGTATTGTTCTTGTTCATTTTTTGTTGAAAATTTTAGAAAATGATCTCATCCCTATTATCCAAAGTGACCCAGATTTTGAAAAGATCTGGTTCATGCAGGACGGAGCACGACCCCATTGGACCAATAGAGTGTTTGAAGTCCTAGAAGAGCACTTTGGAGAGCGCATTCTGACTTTGGGGTACTCAGAGGCCACTGGAATGGGAATCGCTTGGCTGCCATAATTTCCTGATCTCAACCCTTGTGACTCATTTTTGTGGGCCAACATTAAAGACAAAGTTTACATAAATAACCCCGAAACCATTGCTGAGCTCAAAACAACCATTCAGGTCATCGAAAGCATCGATGTCTTGACACTTCAGCGAGTTTTGCAGAATTTTGCTCTTCGTCTGCGCCACATCATAGTCATTGATGGCAAGCATATCGAACATGTCATAAACTAAATCTGAATATCTGTAGTTACTTTTAACATTAGAATAAAATTCTTGAACTCTGTAATTTTTGAAAATTTGATTTTTTTATTTCATGTTGCTCAATAATTGTCACCCAGTACTTGGATGCATTTTTCAATTCTTGTGAGAATATGGCTGTTGCAAGCCTGAAGGCATCTTCACATTCTCTTATTTAGTCCACAGCATCTTTTAAAGTGCAGTACGCTTGTTTTGTGCATTGACTGTAGTTTTACAAAAACATAGGACAAACTGAGTTTAACGAACCTTTTACTTTTACACACTTCATGCAGTGCTACATTAAGGTGAATAATAAAATCAACATAAAGTGCCACAGTTAAATAATTTATTTTAAGTCATTCAATACTTAGCCAATAGCTTCATCTCAGAAACCATTTTTATATAAACTTTTTGACTAATGATAACTCATTCTATATCCACATGAAATATATTGACCTTTCCTCCTAGGATATCTTGGTATATGTCTATATAATTTTTTTTTTTTCCTTCACAACTTCATTGTTCCTTTTTCTGCTTTTGAAATTTTTAATTACATTTCCAATATCTTGTTATAAAAAAAATTTAAATCGATTTTTTTTTTCCTTTTTTAGTCGAATTCCCAGTTTTAGTTCTAAAAAATCGGGCATCCCAATGTTAACAAGCCCTAGGAATGATCCAGGTTAGTGTATTTTTGTAATTTGTCAGATTTATTTAATGCTTCTTTCAAAATACATATATTAAAGTTGAAACATTTGTCTTACCCTGTTTAAATTATTAAATCAGAGGTTGATAATATCACAATCATGTTTTGATTGCAATTTTTCCATATTACGTAATTAAAAAACGTTATTAAAACCTTTCTTCAAAGCTCCTTTTATTTTATTATTTGTAATGCATTTTTATTTTTTATTATTTTCTTTTTTAATTCATTAATGCTAGAAAATACTTTAGTTTGCTTTATTTTTTTCTTTTATTTTTTTCCCTTTCTCTTTTTTTTTTATTCCATTTATATTTCCAGACAGCTCCAGATTAAGTAATGGTTCTCTTGCTCATGCCACTCTGCGCTCCAATAGTGCCATAGATCTTAATGCAGCACAGCGGGCTAGAGCTCGCGCCACATATGCAGCTGCTGCCCGTCTCCGAGTGGGATCGGGGGCATCGCTACGTAAGTGGAACTTCTATGAATTCCATTGCGAGCATGTGGAAAATTTCTTTCAAAGTTCCCCAAGTTTCTCTTTCATCATTGTTTAAATTTCTACCATCATCATTCTTATAAATTTAATCCTGTCAGAAAAATTAATAACAATTAACATCATGGTCTAATATTGAGCCCTTTATTAATATATGTATTAATAACAAACAATTATAATCACTAATAGGTGTGAATTTTAATTATTCCTGAAATTTAATATGATAAATGTTCATTTAAAGAACTGAAAAATATAACCCTTCTCCTATTTTAAGGTGTGGTAGTTTCATTTTTCATTTAATAAACTTAAATATATCCTGCAACCTTAACAGCATGAAATGGTATTGGTTGCACTGCATATGGGCCTTATCAAAATTTTACTTAAACGTAAGCTATTGTAATGTGCATCTTTTCACATTACTCTTTAAAATATTGGTGGTGGTCATTTATTATAGCATTTGCTTATTTTATTGAATTTTATTTTTGCTTTTTCTTTTAAAATTTTTATTTTATTTTTTTTCCAGCTTTTCCCCTGAAATATATTTTATTACTCTTATTTTTTGCCATCCTTTATGTGATCTCTTTTTATTTTAATTTGAATTGACATGGAACTACTTTGTTAAAAAACTTATTTAAATTACTGTGATATTAATTATTGTAAAAAAATATTTGATAGCATATACTGTATTTTCAGGATATACCCTGTGGTTGGGGGGAGGGGGCTAGTTTTAATTTTTTTCTTTTAGATTTTCGATTTAAACATGACTTTCGAATTTTTTTGCAGGGAATAAAAGGGTGTAGGTTTGTCATGCCCCCCCCCCCCTCCCCTAATACAACATTTGAATTATCATATATGGGGTGGGTATATTTTCGAAAATACGGTAAATGAACAGTTAATCTATTAACAATTTGATTTTCACAGGTTATATTTGGAGATTACATATTTAATTTATATTTCACTTGACTTAGTTTTGAATATCATTATAAAAATTTATTCTGTTTATTTGCCAATGAAAGTGCTTTTGAAGAATTAAAGATGTATAAAAATTTTCGAGCTGTGTATAGAGGTTGCATATTTACCTTAAAATAAATTATTTCTGTCCTTAAAGTATAGCATTTAGATCACAGTCTTTATTTTTGATGATACTAGCACAATTATAATAAAAATGGGCAGAATTCCCTAAAACCAAGATCTTCGGATTCGCTAATGATATTTTCTGACGTTAAAAAAGATACTATGAACTCTGAATTATTTCATCATTTTGTATCGATTTTTAGCTTAAAGCACTATTACTTAAAAAACTTAAGTAAATGATAATTGTACTTCATTATTTCAAAGTTAATTATTTTTTTCAATTATTCAAGAATTATAACTGATAAGATTATAAACTTAAGAAGTTAAACAAAGGAATCATGCTATCAACACCATTAAAAAAACAGTTGAGCTTTTGCATTAATTATTTTAGAAACTGGCACTTTCAAAAATGTAGTTGTTATAAATGGAAAAATTATGTCAAAAATTCAACATAGTTTTATATCATAGGGGTCCACGATTTATGATGGAGGAAATTTAAGATGGAGATTTTGATGCTTCAGATTTTAATGTTATGCTGACTTATGTCCCCACTTCAGTGGAAGATTTGACTTGTTGCTGAATGCTTATCTGTCAGTGAAGCTGCATCTTGTAACCGTTCTTACATTTTTATGCAATAATTAAACATTTTGGCTTGTTAATAGAGCATGGAGGATCTCTAATTTGTATAGTTACAATGCTCACATCTTTGTTAAAAAAATGTCATGGTCTGGGTAAAGGCCCCCTAATCTATTTGTTGGCAGTTTCTAGTACACCGTGCGAGTCTTTATAGACTGTCTCTTCTGATGTCAGTAGACATCCCAGGCTATTCCCAGTCTTTAATTGCTACTGGTTTCAAACTACTTCACTCATTGTGGAATACAATTTGGGTGTGATTCACATTTATTGAATTTGGTATGAAAATTATGCTAACATTGTCATAACTGTGAATTCCAGCACACAAAATACTTCTCCTGCCACTATTTTGTTTGCATTTTCCCATTACTGCTACTATCAAAGTTTACCTAAATTGCATCAGTTTTTTGTTTTTTCTCCTCTCAAGTTCCATAGAACACTGGTAATATGGTGCAGGTTGTTATTGACTTATGTGCTATATGGGTAAAAAAAAATCATTGTAAAACCGGTTTATAATTTATTTATTTATATAGTTTTTTAATATTGCGCACCATTTAATATTGACATACCATAATTTAAGGTTAGATGGCTTTATTGACAGTAATTTTTTAAAGTTGCAACGTCATTAGAAATTGATTAAAAAAAAATTAAATGTTCAATAATTTTTTGAAATTGGAATTTAGCACCAAAATTTCTTTGGTAAAAATGAATTTTTATTACATTTTTTAAAAACAAGGATTTAGAAATAAATGCTCCAAGAAAATAACACACATTTTTGACTATGTAGGACAGAGAGGGAGGGTCGTATTGGATATTTCATGTGATCATATCCTTGCTTATCTGAATTGTCCGAAAGATAATTTTTCTTTGATCAGGAGATCCAGATAACCCTATTGTATGTGGAAATTGTTGCATACATTCATTGATAGCTACTGCTGCTGTTGTTTTCACTTCAAACTTACTCACTTCAGGAGTAAGGAGTATAATAGTACACTTAGAAATAACGAGTTTTGCTATCAGTCTCAACTAGTGATTTAAAATGTGAAAAGTTAGTGTATACTTGCTTTTTATTCAGTTGAGTGCACTGAAAATTTAGT
>JAHWFO010013269.1:0-25497 GCA_023313115.1 Rhysida immarginata | reverse complement strand
CTCCTGCAGCAGCAACTGTGGATGAACTGTATACCCGTGTAGACAGAGCATGGCAGGACATTCCCCAGGCCCTTATTCAGAGCTTGTTTGACTCAATGCCACGACGTTTAGAGGCTGTAAGTGCATCCCACGGTGGTTTCACCCGATACTAATGTGACAATAAAACGCATTGTATTGACCTGAAAATCTAATGGTTTCTTCTCTGGCCCATGATATGCAAATGCTCCAAATTTAATGCAGATTGGGCTATTCCATCAGGGTGTTGCGATTTTTATAAACAGTAGTGTATAAAATTGTTTAACTTTGAATGTTTTAATCGTCATAATCATTACAAATTGTGTATTTGTGCAAAAAATCCCCAGCCGGAAGTCATTTTCCGCCATCTTGGATTTCATGAAAAAATTGCTGACTTCTGGAATGCTGACTTGTGGAGGAGGGACTGCTGTATCTGATTGACACTCTCAGACTTTAATCTACAATTATTTAAGTCAGTCTCCCATAAGGTGGAAATTAAAGGTGAAGTCTTGTGGTCAAAGCATTTTATTTCATATGAAAGATGAATACATTAATAATTACATACAATATATAAAATTTTTTTAAATATATTTAATTATCAAACATCATTAAATTGTTGTATTGCTTTACTATTAGACCCTTGTTCTTCATTCATTTATTAAGGTTTGGGTTGTATTCTATATTATGGAACCTGTTTTTTTTTGTTTTGTTTTTTTCTCTATTTAATATTTATTTTGAAGGCTCGTCAAATGCAAACTATTGAAAGCTTGTAGTAACAAGCAGGAACACAAGCAGGAAAAAACTGGATGGTGGGTTGGGATGCCGTATGCATAACAACTATCAGCTGGGCAGCAGTAAATGCTCAATGTATTTAAGATGCAAGCATCCATGCAAGAAAAAGAGCAATTGGTTTTCAGTGGCATGCCAAAAGCAACCGAAATTCACTGCTGAATGAGTTCTGTTTTTGGGAGAACTATTTGAATCAGAATTAGAGTATGGTCTGCACAATTTCCTCTGGGCTAATATCATTGGAGGGTGTCGGAAGGCCTGGCTGGGCACTTTTTTTCATAACTCCAGCAAAGGTGAATGAGCTTGTTCAAGCTAACAGGCACATTCACTGAGAATGAGATCACTCTTCTGACAAATATCAGTCATGGCAGTGTTCACAAGACTCTATCAGAACTAGCAGTAATGGGCTTCTGTCCCACAGGGTCATCCTACACCAAAGAAAACCATGGTTACCCTGGCACATTCGTATGGGAAATCTTAGAACATCGACCTTTCACCATGCCATTTTCATCTTTTTTGGCCTAATGAGAAAAAGCTTAAAGGGATTGCATTTTGCTTTAAAAGTAGAAGCCAAAGTTGTGGCACAAGATTGGCTTTGCTCCCAGCTTAAAAACTTTTATGCACTGGTATCGGGTGACTTGTGAAACAGTGGGAAAATGTGTCTCCAGTGGCAGGGACTCCCGAGAGATATGCCCTTTCCCTTGCCTGTAATTCTTCACCAATTGTTTTCATTTAACTTGTCTTCATAAATAAAATAGACAACATATAAAAAAATTTTAAGTTCATTAAAGAAAATTCATCGTAATTAATATAAGATCATATTTCTAAATAATATATGTATATTTATTTTTTGTTAGAAGGGTTCACCAAGGAAGCGTTATGATGCTTTTGGAAATGAATCTGATGACAGTGAAACATCTAGCGTTTGTTCAGAGAGATCTTATGGGTCATATGGAAGGCCAATTGATGTAAGCCTTGTTTAAGTTTATTCTTCTAGTGTTATTTTATGTAATTTTTACAAAAAAAATGTCTATGAAATATTTTGGTTCATAGTATTCTTTGAAATTAGGTTTGAGACAAGTGAACTTTCTTTCAGGACTTTATAATTAAAAAAAAAAAAAAAATCTGATCATTCTATTTCATTATATTTATTAAGATGATAGTAAAAAATTTTAATGTTCTATTTTTATTTACTACAGGATATTGGAATTAATAATTAATTTTAAAGAGCATGATCAAAGGCAAATGAGAGAAAGTTTTTTTTATAATTGTGGGAAAAAAGATCACAAATTTAAATACAGTATGTTTCCTAAGGCTGGGATTTCAAAGTTCAGTATCTCATGGGCCCAATTGCATGCTTAGAAGGGTTAATGGGTCATGCTAATCAAAAGTTTGAATTCAGGGTCAAAAAAATTGAAAATTTCAAAATTTTTTAATAAAGATTGTTTAATTCTTCTCTATCAATCTGTACAGTCCATTTGGTACCCCTATTTTTCAAGAACACTTAAATATCTCCAACATTGATAAAAACTTGATATGTTGTAGCAGGTATAACTCTGAGAAAATCGTCGAATTGCAAATGTATTGAGCAGTTGTTCACCTTGGCAACACAATGCCTCAACTTTGAGGTGCTTCTGCCAAGTCAGTTTATACTCATCATTGGACATCTGGGTCTTTTTGGATTCCCTATCTCTTGATTTATAGTGTTTTCTCAGAAACATTTTCTGGTACATGGGCATCTTTTGGTACACTTTCCTCTGCTTCTACAGAATGGATTTTCAAAAACTTTGTCATTTTGGAAAGATGGGAGTGTAATGAATATAGAGTGACCAGGATAATTCAATTATATTTTTAAAAAAAACTGTTTATAAGGCCCCCCCCCTCCCCAAAAAATGTGTGCTCACATTGGATTTGCAGGTGCTCGAAATAATCATTTAAAAACTACATTTAAAAAGATAAATTTCACCCAATGCACCCTGCAATGAAAAAGATCTGCTCTTTCCAATGGCATAAAGTAGAGCCTTGTAGCTCAAATAGAATGATCAGAAAATGTACCGAAAGTGAAAACGCTAATTTGCCTATAACTTTGCAAAGAAACAACTTACAGGTAATTTATTGGTGTCATTTTCATATACAAATTACCCACTTTAATTGTGCCAAATTTGATTAAAATTTATTAATAAATAAAAAAGTAAAATAAAAAAAAATAAATAAAATAAAAATTCATTTTTGCTTAGCATGCCCCCTTAATGATTGTTTGACAAAGTTCTGGTAAGTCTCTTAGAAAGGAGGCACATAAACCTCGTGTTTTATGTAACCCTAAAGGAAAAACTCACTTGGAGTAAGGTAGGCCAGGCAAGAAGAGCCAAATTCTCCTTAGACTTATGCCCAGTCCAATGCTGAGGTAAATTGTCATTGAAACGAGGTAAAGATGTAAGTGTAACACAAATAAAGTTCGTAAGACTTTTATCAGCATGGACGGGCTTTGCTACTGCATGGAGAGACTTTGAAGCCCCAGAGGGATTTATGTAACATGCTGTATTTACTTCATGAAAATCATTTTTGGTAATTTTCAATATATATTTGATCATTTGCTCTCAACAGAAATGAATAACAAATTTCAGTGGAGGGGAGGGGGTGTAGATTCTTTAGAAGATTTTTACTTTAATATGCCTAAACTTCATTTCTTTACAAAGCACAGTGAAATTTTGTTGTATCATTTCTATTATTTTGTTTCCTGTGAATATCGTATAGGTACAGTATGAACCTGCTCGAACGTGGTTGTCAGAAGCCATATTTCAGCAAATGCCTTAAATTGAGCTCTTCCCCCTCACAAAATCAAACTGCCATGTCTTGAAAAAAGAAAGTATATAAATAAGTAAACTGTATATCAAATCAACAGTTCTTTGTGCCTAGGAAAAATAATGAAATAAATAAATAAGTTACAAAAAAATTCATCTTTATGCAAAAGAATTGATTGATCGTAAAAAATAAAAATAAAAAATAAAAAGCTTGGCAGTTCTTCTTAGCAGACTTAAATGCAAGATTACAGTCATTTTACAAACTAAAGCTCTCTGGTGTAGTTGAAAAAGAATTTTCCATTCGTATTTCCTCAAACAACTTATTAGCTTCAGTGATTTCTTTTGAATCCTCTAGGGTGGACCAAATCATGTGTTTTTGTGGTTTCCCCAACTGACTTCCCTTCATCTCTATGGAGTTTTGATTGCGTTTAAGCAATTTGTGACGTTGGAGTTTGACTGTTGACGTCAGAATTTAAAGAACTCTATTTGAAGTATAGCGAATCCTCCCGCTACTGCTCGTAAAATTTTAATGCCACAACTTTTGAAAGGATTGACCTAGAGGCTTGAAATTTTCTACACACGTAGGCCCTATACAGAGAACGGTGAGATAAATATAGCGAATCCTCTTGGGTGGCCCAGGGCTCCTCAGGGGCCACTTGTATGAATTCTATGGTTCCTTTTTTATCTTTTGAACAAAAAGGGTAAAAATCCTGAAATTTCGTAAATTTTTAGTGCGGTTCTAAAAAAATAAAACCAATATACAAGAAAAGTGATATAAGCCTCTAGGGCCCCGCCGGAGGTCCCGAGGCCCCAAATACAATTGAAGCCGATAACATTTGAACGTAACGACCTAGGAACCTGAAATTTTGTATATTTATAGTGTTGTACTAAAAATATAGCAAATATACAAGAAATGTGATGTAGGCCTATGCGGCCCACCAGCAGACCCTGAGGCCTCAAATACAAATCAAGTTACATGTATAACTCTTGAACGGAAAGGTCTAGAAATCTGAAATTTTGTATATTTTTAGTTTGGTACTAAAAAATATAGCCAATATAGAAGGAAGCTGATATAAGCCTCTTAAACCCCGCCAGGGACCTCGAGGCACCAAATGCAATTGAAGCTATACGGTTTGAATGGAAAAGCCTAGGAACCTGAAATTTTGTATATTCATTGTGTGATACTAAAAAATTATGGAAAATTTAAAAAAAAAAAAAAAAATAATAATAATATAGGCCCCAGCAGAGCCCCACAGGCCCCAAACACAAGCAACAACTTTTAAACGAAAAGGTCTAGAAATCTGAAATTTTGTTTACTTACAGAAAATTACTTAAAAAATTAGCTAATATACACTAAAAACTGGTATAAGGCTCTTAGGTCTTGACATGAGCCCCCACTCACAAATCAAGCTATAACTTTTGAACCGGAAGTCCAGAAATCTGAATTCTTGAATATTTATGGTGTGTTATTTAAAATTTTAGCTCTTATACACTAAAACTTATATAGTCGTCTGGGTCCCTGGCAGGGGCCCTAAACATAAATACAGAGCTATAATGTTTGAACGAATAGGCTTAGAAATCTGAAAATTTGTATACTTAATAGCAGTTTACTAAAAAATTTGGCTAATATACATGAAAAACTGGTATAAGGCTCTTAGGTCTCCACAGGGGCCCTGAAGCCCAAATCACCAATAACCTCTAACATTTGAATAATAAAAAGGCCTAAGTACTCAAAGTTTTATATTTTTACAGTGCGTTACTTAAAAATTATAGACAATATACAAGGAGACTGGTATAGGCCTCGGGGCGCCTGGCGGCCGCAAATACAATTGAAGCTATAAAATTTGAACGGAAAGGCCTACGGTCCTGAAATTTTGTTCAATCATTGTGTGGTATTTAAAACTTTAGCTAATCTATAGTAAAGATTCTATAAGTCTCTAGGCGGAGGAGTTGCGGCCTGAATCTCAAATCAAGCTATAAATTTAAAACCAGAAATCCAGAAACTTGAAATGTTTTATATTTATAATGTGTTGCTTAAAATTTTAGCTATTATACACTAAAATATAGTTCTCTGAGGCCTCGGTAGGGGCCGCAAGGCTCCAAATATAAATCAAGCTATAACTTTTGTACGAAAAGGCCTAAGAACCTGAAATTTTGTATTTGTGCTCCTCACTTATTATAGTCACGAGCTGCTACTGCTCGTAACATTTTGATGCTAAAACCCTTTTATCGTTGGATAACGATGCCTTATCTAATTTTTTTTTTCAGGCTATATAACCAAGTGTGCCTTTAAATACAAGCTATATCCTTGAAAAGTTTTGCATTCTCAAACTTTATTTCATTTTTTAACTTTTTAACAAAGAAAATATTGCAGCAATTTTTAATTTAGTAAATGACAATTAGCCGGCATTCGTTTTATAGGCAGTGTTCATGTTGATCTTGAATGATTGCAAGCGAATTTTTCGAAATTTCACACTGGCTTATGGCAAGAGATATGTGGATGGGAATTCGAGAAAGAAAGTGAATCCTTTGTAAAATTTTGAATGCACGTGTATACATTACAAATACCATAAATGTAGTGAAATGAAAAAGAAATTGTCAAAAGATGGCTTTCAAAAATTTTTAGAAACTGAAAGTAGAATTCGGGAGGCATGCTAAAACTGCATTGGAACTGATTTGCATTACAGTTGATCACGTTCGACCTGGTCCATATTCCATTTTATTCTAGAGAAACTTTTTTTCAAAAAAGCCTATTTTTTACTAGTCCATTGTTTTTACTAATCTATATATATTTTTCCTGTAGATAGATTACTTTTCATTGATTGTTGAAAAACCATGGTCATGATGCTCTTTTTATGTTGTTTTGTAAAATAAGAACTATGAAATAATACAGGGTTATTCAAAATGAGGGACTCAATTTAATTCATCCTTATTTCTTTAAATATAAATTGTATATGAATAATCTACGAGGGGTGTTCGAATTCGACTTGGACTTTATTTTTTTATAAAATCAGGAACCCACAAAAAAAAGACACACTCACACCAGTTATTTCTCAAAGTACTCTACTTGCTTCTCTACAAATTTTTTCCAGCGTTCCAGGAGCATCTGGATACCGGTTCTGTAGAATTATTCAGGCTGATGTCCAAACTACATCAGGACAGCCTGTTTCACTTCCTCATTGGAGCAGAATCTCTGTTCTCCCAAGAACTCTTTCAATGATACAAAAAGGTGATAGCCACAAGGGGAGAGATCCAGACTATATGGAGAATATGGTAAGATGTCCCATTTGAGTTCCATCAGTGTATCCATAATCAGTTTGGCTGTGTGTGGTCTGGCATTGTCTTGCAGAAAACAAACGCCACTGGAATCCTGTTCGCTTTTTCTTTAGTGCCGGCTTCAGGAATGTCCTCAAAATGTCGCAGTAGTAGGGTGCATTTATGGTTTGATGTTCTTCCAGAAAATCGACATGAACGATGCCCTTAATGTCCCAGAATACAGTTGCCATCATTTTCGTTGCCGACGGTGTCATCTTGAATTTCTTGGGTCGTCGTGAGTCAGTGTGTTGCCACTCCATGCTTGCTTGCTTGCAGGAGTATGGTGATGAATCCATGTCTCATCGATGGTCACAACACGCCTTAGGAAGCTGTCACCTTCCCTGTCATATCACTGCAGCAGCATGGAACAGATTTCTACCCGGGTGATTTTGTGATCCTCGGGGAGTTGCTTAGTGAGCCATCTGGCACAGATCTTGTTGAATTTCAGCTTATCATAGATGATGGCTTCCACACTGCCAGTGCTGATGTTCAGTATTGAAGCCAATTCTCGGACATGAATTTGCCTGTTGTCCCTTATCAGTTCATTTGTTCGTCCGATGATGCCATCATTACATCAGTTGCTGGCCTTGCATTATGAGAATCATTGCCGGTGGATTCTCGCCCTCCTTCAAACTTTTGGCATTAAGCAACGACGGATGATCTAGACAAACATGACTCGATGAACTGTCTTTGAAGTCTCTGATGAATTTCAGATGCTTTCACACCTTCGTTGTGGAGAAACTTGATGATTATTTGTTGTTCCACTTTAGTCGACACATCGCTGTCTGCCATTTTGTTTAAACAAACAATCAGTTGTATTGGCAACCAGATGAGTGGTGCTGCATTTGCATGACAGGCGGTAGCTGCCATCCCTTCCATGAAAGTTTAGATTTTTACTACAATGAAATTTACAAAAAATAAGGTCCAGGTCAAATTTGAATGCCCCTTGTATATACCGAGAAAGAGAGGAGGTTCTATAGTTTACAAAGAGAGGTTATATATGTTCAATGTGGCCCCCTTCTGCTGCGTGACAAACATCTAAGCGGTTAATTATTAAATTAGTGAGTCCATCATTTTGAATAACCTTGTAGCTTATGAGGGTAATTACCTTCATGGAGTTGAAAAAACTTGATGTGCATGGGTGCCATTGTACATCTTTTAATACATTTAGCGATTGGACAAAAATATGGAAATAGCTGCTAAAACAATGAAATTGTCAGGTTGTTGCACATGAAATTTCATATGTAATAACAGCTTCTTCTTTTGGTCAAGTTTAGCATCAAGAAAGAGATGATTTAACTTTTTTAATAAGTTTGCCATTTGTATTCATTTTCAACTTCTATCATAAAATTAGGTGCATGGATTCAATATTATAAATTACATTTAATGAATGTGTCATCACTGATAGCACTAAACATAGGCATTAAATGTCTACTTACTTAATTTTAATTTGACTATGATAGATTTTGATTAAATCCTGTATATGGATTAAAGGTTATATGTTTAGAAATTGTGTTTTATGCATTCATTTTTTTTTTCATTTAAAAAAGTTATGAAAAAATGGCAAAATAATCTTATTCTTGACTTAAAATCAGTTATCACCTTATATAATTAAAATTTAAATTTGTCAGTTGTGTTTTGTAGAGTTTTAAGAAATAATAGAAAAAATGCTCCAAAGCTGTTGTACTCCGTTGTATATTATGTAGAAAGATAATTTTACATTGTAAAGGCAAATTGAACTTTAAGTTTTTTCCAGAATAAGACAGGTTCTATGTGTAAGACCCCATCCTTGTGTAATACTACAATTCATTACAATTTCCTACCTAGCAAATTGGCCACTTCTTTGCTACATAGGCATTAGATTGTACAAATATTGTGATGGCCTTAAGTAGTACCCTTACAAAGTATATACAGTGAAAGTCTTTAATCCAGCACTTGATGGTCAGGAACTTTCAGTGATCTGGAAGTTGGATTACTGAATTAAACAGAAAATTTTACGTTAATTCAAACATTCTGGTGTAAATCCACGAATTATTTATTATGTCTGACTTTATTATAATTTTTGGCAACTAGTCAAACTAGTGAATTACTAAATATACAACTGTGATCACATTGAAGACACCATGTTTGTATTTCAGTAAGCAACAAGGGAAAAAAAAAAATTTCTTTAATATACACTGTAAATTTCTTTCTGACATAGATATAAATTAAAAGAAAAATTAAAATATTTTACGATATTTCTAGTTTTTGTTCTAATTGCTCGTTCTTATTGAAGAATTTTGTTTATTGCTTCTAGTTCTTTAAATGTTTGACAATTACGCAGTTTTAATTATAGATTTCTTTTTTAAAATGCTTATTTAAGAATTCCTTACAGCAATTAAAATAAATAAATTTGGCACTAACGATTGTATTTTCGGTGTCACATTTGGATTATGTCTCCTTATAATTCTGAGCAACAATGCCTCCTTGAAATTGTGTACCACAATTTTTTTTTTTTAATGTACAAAAAAATTGCTTTTTATAGGTGAGATTTCTAGTTTATTATGACAATTGGTCATTTCAAAAAAGTGTATAACAAACAATAATGCTTAGTTGATTGATCATGTGACTAGATCGGAGTGATACTATTTTGTTATTATTGAAGTAAAAGGTCGTAGCGACCACTAACTCGGCCAAATGTTTATTTAATAAAACTAAACTGAATAAAAAAGTAAATAAATTAACTTGTGAAATCTCATTTATTTATTGTATTAGATAAAAACAAATGTAATGGCATTCACTTAAGTTATTTTATCAGTACAATACCCACACGATATCGATTTTCTTTCTTTTATAATATAAATATTCAAAAATGTGTGCAGCTAATGATATGCGATTACGATTTATCTAGTTCACAGTATAACTGATCAACATTTAACCATATAAATACTTTTGTTTTGTTACTTTCGTCAGCAATATTGAATGAAGATCGAAAGTTAAAAGCAGTAAAAGTACATGTACATTTAAGAAAACAATGCATAATTAATCAAACATAATAATAATGGATAAATATATTTTGAAAATATATTCTCATTTGTTTAGCAATTTTCTTCGTCAAAAAGACCCAATCTATTCTTCTTTAATCGGTACAAAAATTTTATATGAGAGAGGAATTTATTGGGGGAAGGGCAGAATGTTCAGTGACTCTGCACTTTCGATGATCCGGCAGCAACCTGGTCCTGCCCTGCCCGTGCTGGATTAAAGTACTTTTACTATAATATAATCTTGATACTGCTGCCTCTCTAGGCTAAGCTATTGCTTTGAAACGCTTAAGCCGTTAGTAATAAATACAAGTCGTTTTGTTTAATAATCAATTCCATGCTTTTTTTTAAATATTATCCCACAATACAAGACCCTGATACTATATTTACAGTATTGTTTATTAAAAATTATTTATTATATTGATAACAATAAATAACCGTAAACAAATCATAGCAGCAGATATGTAATGTAGTAATTAAAATATTGAAAATACAGCTTGTGCTTGTTTGTTTTCAATGTTATAAATTTATTTTTTTAAATTTTGTTTTTGGTTATTTATGTTTTGTTTTGTTTTTTTATATTTGTTTTCCCCCAATTTTTATCTTATTTAACCTATTTTTTTTTATTGATGTTTGTTAGATATTTTTGTCTGTAACAGTTTTTAATTTAGTTAAGTGTTAAGTATATCTTTTGCTTGCTTGCCGAATTATCTTACATTCTCCCAAATTTTTGCGCTAACTTAGTCATATTTCTGGCACGGCTCCATACATCGTCTTTTGAAAGAGCATTGGAATCCTGAAGGAAAGGTACGAATGAATTTTCAGCCGCGTGAAATAATTTTATTTTCCCATGAAATGAAGATCCATAATATTATGTGGATTTTTTTTCCTTAATATTTTAAAGCTATTCCAAATCATAAGTAATTGTTATTTTTTAATTATCGAACTTAAAATTTATGGAGCCATTATAATATTAATGTAGATTTTTATTCACTTCTCACTCTAAATGCTCACTTCTAAATATTAAAAAAAAAAGTTCTTAAAAGAAAACTCCAACATTCACAAAGGGCTTCTTGTTTCAATCATTAAGGCATATATATAGCATTTTTTTAAAGAGTTTGTGGGAAATTTGAGTAATTGATTGAAATATCTTCAGCTTTATTTAGATTGAAAGGAACAATTTTCACAATATTTTACTGAATTTTGTCACTTTATTTGCATGATGATTCCAATAATTTTGTGAAAATTTCATGCTTGTTGGAAACTACATGTATTCATAATTTATTTATTAGCTCATGGCACTTTAAATGAATAAATTGAAGCCAAATTATTACCAATGAGAAAGCAAAATCTGAATAGTTTAAAAAAAAATTATTACCTTGTACACCCATATACAAAGAATGTTCAGAAATTAAGCACTAAGCTAACTATTAAAAAAGTTGATATATGTATTTTCAAAGAATTTTATTTTTATTTAATCAGCCATTCCTTAAACTGCTTTTCTACTCTATTATTATTGATCCTTTTATCTTCTCAATCTACTACCCCATTATTGATCATTTATCATAAGGAGATGGCAATTTTTGTATTCCTTTGCCCTAGAATAATGCTGCCAAAAGTTCAAATGGTCTAATACAATTTTATATGGAACAGTCTTTGAAATCTGTGGGAAAATGCAAGGACGGCATTGACATTGTGAACTGTCTATTCTTGCAAATTCTGCATTCAGTCTCTGCTTTCTTTCAGTAGCCATATTTCAATTTTACTCAGTAGCGCTTCAAAATTGCTGCCTAGTTGCAATGTTTGCCAGTACAGTTGTTTGGTAACATTTTTTTACGCATTTAGGATGATGAAAGTTAGGGGAATAATATGGTACATACAACTGTATACACAGTATGTACTAACAATGTTGAATGCATAACTCTGAAACTACTTGTTGGAATTAGATTAAATTTTAACGGTATACACAGTTATATGTACCCTATTATTTGATGGAATTCCAACAAGTAGTTTCCAAGTTAGGCATTCAACATCAAAACTCATGCTGGTTAGTACATACTGTGAATACTGTTGTATGCACAGTATTATTCCCCTAAATTTTATCATCCTAGATGTTATAGAACCCGAGTTATTAACTTGTTGATTTTGGTGGTGGCATTTTTATTTCTGTTCATATCTCAGTTATCGTTCAAATTTGAACCAATGTTCATATGAACATTTTTTGCTTAGAATTGCCCATAGTACCATTTACCAAATTTTCGTCCACTCATTATGGGACACCTTGTATATTGTTTTCTCATGCTTTTTCGCTAATGCGACTTACAGTCTGAAGAACATGGTAACATGTCTGATGCTACATTACCCACTTTGCATTGCACATGTCTGCTGCTAGATGTATCAGTATTTATTTCAGTTCAGATTCATAATTCCTTGTTGTGGTCAACTTGGACAGCATTGCCCATTTTTCCCCCTCACTTAGTAGATAGATCGTTTCACTTGTCATTCCTTTTGCACTTTAAACTAGTTTTCTCCAATGCCAGACAATTGGGGCATTTGGCTTGTGACTTCCATATCCAAAGCAAAAATCCAAGATGTGTCTAAAAAGTTTGGTGAATGGTATCAGAAAACAAAGTAAACAGAAGATGCAAACAAACTTCCTTTATTGACCTTCAGAGTAATCACCATTTGCCACAGTACATTTGACAACTTTTGTCAGCGAAGGCTTCTTTTAAAATAGCTCAAAGCGTTGATGTTACAATACGTCTGCAAAATGTGTGCCTTTCAGGACACCCCTGAGACGGGAGAAATTAAAAAAAGTCTGCATATGCCAGACCCGGGGAATATAGAGGATCTTTGAGGAGCACTTAGCCAGGAAGTTGTGCACGTAGAGGGTATTGTGTGGACAGGAATTGTCATGCAACAAAGTTCACTGTCTTATACAACTCTGATCAAAGATGTCGGATTCTGTTTTCCGCAATTTGTAATAAAACATGATGCTCACGTGCTGCTCCATAGCAATATGACAAGTCTTCACATTCATAATTCTATTGGCTGGAACAGGCAAATCTGTTTCATCTTACTATGTTCAATGCCAAGGTAGTGTTCTCGACATGTCTCTCGGTGCGCATGTCTGTGTGTGTCCCTTTAGCCCATGTCACTCTTGGTCTAGACACACCTTTTAAACTTCTGTTTCACATCCTTCCCTGCTTTCCTTTTTTTACAGACATTTTCACAATTAGGACTGTATTGGTGTTGTATTTTTCTTTCTAATTGTTATTTTTTTTAGTCCTTGAGCAACTTGCAATAAAATAGGCCTTTTCTGCAGCAGTTTCTTTCATAATTCCATTGACATACAATGTTTGATCATTTTGTGCCTTTATTTCTTCATCTACATCCTTAAAAACACAATTTTTTTTGTTTGTCAACTTAGCTGGTTGTATATTGGACTATTTCTCTCTCTCTCTCTCTCTCTCTCTCTCTCTCTCTCTCTCTCTCTTATTTTATAGCAGGAACTGTGTACTCTTTCACGGGAAAATTTTTACTAGGGTATCCACTATATCAAATGATCAAAATAAAGCGTTGTGAATTGTTATCTTGGAAACAAAGCGTTATTAAAAATAATATTTTGAACAAGAAAAGAAGAATACAGATCCTGTTGCATTCTCGCTGAACCTCACACCCACACACACAGTTGACAAGCACTATCTTGAATAGAATAAAAGACTTTCATAAACAAATTTGATATAGAGACAGATACCACTGATATGAGCCTCTTAAATGTTGTACCATATTAAAGGGGCAGTACAATGGTATTTTTAATTATCTAGTTGGTTTAGGATTTGAAGGTCAACTTCATTTTTTTTAAATGGATAGTTATGTTTGTTTTACTGGCATTTAATTCTACGTTAATAAATCACAATTTTTTGTCCGAAACCTTTTCTTTATCCGACCCAAACTTTCAAAGATATGTTTATACGTGAGAGTTACAAAATTTTTCTTAACTTTTTTATAATTTTAATTTCATATGTGTTGTCCTATTGCATTTTTCTCGCCGCCCTCTTATTACTTCCTATTTGTCCTCCGTCCTGTCCTATCCCAACACCTTTTCTAATTAATCTCATTTGTTTTCTCTTCTTGTTTTTCAGCCAATACCGTATTACTATTCCCTATGCAAACTATATATAAACCCGTCCGTTAGTACTCCTTTCATAACTTCAGGATAATTCTCTAATATTCTATATGGTTTGAGAGAATTATCCTCTGTGCTTTGATAAAGGATAGTCTCTATCCGAAACGTCAGCTTTTTATTTTGATTTTATCTATTATTTTTTAATTATTTTTGTTTGTTATATCTTAATTTTTATTCATTTTGTGTTTTTAATTAATAACTATTATTTATTGTATTCCAGGGTTCTTGTGTCTCGTCCTTCTCAAAATATATATCCATTAATGTGTTAAAGTATGTTAGAGTTTTCGTTCTGACTATAGAGTTTATCTCTGGCATTAACCTACTTACTGTTGTTAAGGCTCAAAAATACTGCACAAGGAAAAGAGCGATTAAGGATAGGGATGAAACCTGATCTACCAGGGGGGAAAAAAGACAGTATCAACAGAAAAAGATTTATTTCTTACTTACTTGCTTTTCAAGCCCGCTTATCCGTTAGGGTCGCGGGGGCAGCAACCCTATGGAGGATCTCCAGCGATCACGATCTTCCGCCATCAGACGCATGTCCTCCCTGGTAATACCCAAGCGGTTGAAACCCAGATTCTCCATGTAGTCTAGCTACCTGGTTCTAGGCTGACCCGTTGGTCTCTTACCCACCGGCTTGGAAAATAATAACTACCTAGGAAGACCAGTTTGCTACATCCATATCACGTGGCCATACCAGTGCAACTGAGATCTCTCAATGCGGAGAAGTAGCGGCTCAACACCTAAAGACTCCCTTATTGTGCTGCTGTGCACTCTATTTAGTAGGATGACACCTCTCAGAAATCTCATTTCGGCCGCTTGTACCCGCGATCGCGCTCTTTCGATCATTACCCGAGCCTCATGACCATAGATTAGAATGGGGACAAAGATAGATTTGAAGACGGAGAGCTTGGCTTTCTTACCCAGCTCACGTTTCGTTACCACGGATCACCACAGTTCACGTCTGATACAGCTTGCTGCACCGATCCGAGCATCCAAATCTTTCTCCTGTCGTCCATTGCTCGTGAATGCAATCCCGAGATACTTGAATTTCTCCAGCTGTCTCAATGAGGCTCCCCTAACATGGAGAGCGCATTGAGCAGGCTGTCTTGAGAGTACCAGAACCTCAGTTTTAGCCACACTGATCTTCATCCCAGCTTCTACACATTTGGCTGCAAACCGATCTAGTGCATGCTGAAGGTTCGTGCGAGAAGATCCAAGGACGACAAGGTCATCAGAAAAGAGCAACCTCTCCACCAGGCAGTTGCCCACACAAACACTCTCATCGCCTCGGCTGTCCCTGTCTATCCAGTCCATAAAGATATTGAACAAGAGGGGCGACAGTACGCACCCTTGGCGGGTCCGACACCCACGGTGAACGGTCTTGACTTAATGCCATTTATCCTGAAACACATCTCGGAGCTTTCGTACAGAGACATGATAGCAACCAGTAATTGCCCATCCACTCCATACTCTTGCAACACTTGCCAGAGCTTCTCCCGAGGAACTCTGCCATATGCTTTTTCGAGGTCCACAAAGCAAGCGTAGACCTCTTTTGCATACTCCCAAGATTTCTCAAAGATTTGCCTTAAAGATGTGATCCGTCGTGCTTCAGCCAGGTCGGAAACCACACTGTTCCCCTGACAGTTTGGAGTCGACTATTTCCTGACTTCTCTTCTCCAGACACTTAGCGTACACTTTCCCAGGTATGCTGAGCAAAGAGATGCCTCGATAGTTGTTGCAATCTGTCTGATCTTTTTGAAGATAGGGATCACAATTCCTGTCTGCCATTGCTTAGGGGCCTGTACAGATATCCAAGCAACCTGACACATTTGAGTCAGCCACAGGATACCATCCTGATTAAAGTCCTTTAACATCTCGGACCGGGTTTCATCTTCACATGCAGCTTTGCCAGTCTTCAGGGACTTAATTACCCATCTGACTTCTGCTTCAGTGATACTACCGTGACTATTCTCCACTCCAAGGTGCACTTCATGTGCTTCAGTTGTTGCTGTCACCGGATTAAGAAGAGATGCAGTATTCCTTCCACCTATGCAACATGCTCTCTTCCGTTATCAGAAGCCTCCCATCTGAACACTTAATAGTTTGTGATGAAAGAGACTTCACTCCACGGAGGCAGCACACGGTCTGCCAGAATACCTTGTTTGCCGAACCATAGTCTGCCTCCAATTTCTCCCTGAACTTCTCCCAGGCCTTGGCTTTTGCTGTTGATACCGTCTTTGCTGCTGCTTTTCGCGCCTCAGTGTACCGCACTCGACTCGAAGTTGACTTATTTGCCTTGACAGCTTCTTGGACTTCACCGTTCCACCATGTAGTCCTTTTCTCACCGCCCTGCGCCACACTCAGCCACTTACGACCACAGCACAATGCAGCCGAAGTAATCACAGCAGTTTTAAACAACTGCCACTCCTCTTCAACAGTACCACGAGCACTGGGTAGTTCTTTAAAACTTGAAGATACGTTATCTGCAAAGGTCTTCCTCACAGCTCTATCCTCCAATGCCTCCCATTTGATGCACCCAGTTTGTCTGAACCTAGTATTTCGCTTGGTTGGCATGGATTCAGAGAACCGCAAAGTGCAGACAACAAGATGATGATCAGTTGATAGTTCTGCCCCTCTTCTCACACGAGTATCCAACACTGATCGGAATAAGTCGGCTGAAATGGTTACAAAATCAATCAGTAACTTCTGGTCCATTGCATCCCTGTACCAGGTATACTTATGGACATCCCTGTAATGGAAGAAGGTGTTTGTGATGGAAAGTCCATCGTTGCAACAGAGATCCAACAAGCACCTTCCATTCGCATTTAAATCGGGGTCACCATTCCTCCCAATCACGCCTTTCCACTTTTGATCATCAGCCCCTACGTGTGCATTGAAGTCGCCCACCAGGATGATAGAATCTGCACTCCCTCTCCTGCTAAGAGCAGCATCAACTTCATCTAGAAAAAGTGGGTACTCTGTAACTGCATTCGGAGCATATGCAACGAATAGAGAGAGAGAGAGAGACTGTTTCTCTCTCTGAAGCCTCAGGGAGACAGTCTTCCACCTAAGGGGGTTCAATCTGCAACATAATCTGCCGCCTGGGCAGTCATGTTAGGGCAACGCCTCCTAAAGATAATGCCTGAGCGCGACAACGTCATACATTGTTACATCATCATCCGAAGATACGTTTAATCGCATTTCAGGGCTTATTATTGGTAGAAATGAGATTAAACGTATCTTCGGATGATGTAACAATGTATGACGTTTTCGCACTCAGGCCTTATCTTTAGGAGGCGTTGGTTAGGGTTGATACCTGAGTAGAAGAGCTTCCACCCTTTTAAGTCCACAGTTCCAGAACCCGGACGTTTCATAGAGGTAATACCTATGATATCCAATCGATACCGTTTGGCTTCCTCCACTAACTCCGATTCCTTTCTTGTCGTGGAGAATACATTCCAAGTGCCGATTGACAGCACCCAATCCCGTTGTCGCTCTACCCGTTTCTCCTCCTGGGTAAAGGCATGCGCTGCCCCCGACCATTTCCCCTAGTGCATAGCAAGTGCACTGGTGGGGCTTCTCGGAGGCATTGCTCCGAGATGACAGCCAGGAGACTGTCGACTATTTTTCGAACGAGAGCCTCTGCCTAACTCCCGAACGCAGGTGACTTTAACCTGCACAGCACCTGATACAGTATGAATTCTCTTATTTGTCGACATCATGAGATATATGTTTGTTTGGATACTCTTCGTCTCACTTCTCAACCATGACCTTCTGGTAAGGGTGACCCTAAAGTAGCAGTGCTACAACCAGCATTGCTCACAGAATCCCTGAAGCACCCAAACCCCTGACCCACAGTAAGGGGGCATCCACTCAGGGGGATTAAACGTTATTTAAATTAATGTTTAAATTAATAAAAAATTAGGAAAGAAAATTCCACATCTTGAACTCGAACCAGGAACCTTCAGCTAATAGCGCTGATGCTGTAACCAATTGACCCACTGTGAGCATAGAAGCATTACACTATCTGCATGTCCTTTTGTTTCAGATTTTGAAGTTATCTTACTGCTATTTGTTCATGTAGTATTATTGCTGCAAAATGGTTATTGCCTCGGGTAAATTCTATGGTTACAAGGAAACAAACAGACTTTATAATAAATGCCGGTAAAATAAAAAATAGCTATCCATTTAAAAAACGAAGTTGATTTCAAATATCTTGAAAACCCCACCAAATAGGGGGGGAAATACCATTGTATTGCCCTCTTGATATGGTATTATATTTTGTTCAAAAACTTATTTTCGATTACGCTTATTTCTGAGATAACGATTTGTAATGCTTTATTTTCATCGCCCAGTATATACTTGTACATTAATTCTAATTAAATCATGTCTAGAGGTTCTCCGTTCTGTCTCTGTGTTTTAATTTAGGACATGGTACCCAAAGGAGGTAAAGATGTAAAAAAATGTAAGAACAGTGTATCCTGTCAAAAAAGACTAATCTCAACACAGGAAATGATCCTTAAAGATGTTTTTCATAGGTTTTTCCCCGAGAATATATATAAGACATCAATAATTATATATTTTCTCTTATTGTAGAATTTCATATTCTTTTGCATTAAGACTTAAATTATTAACTTCAAGCTTTATATTTTAAAGGAAATTGTTAGTATAATTTCTTAAATTTTAAAATGCCTGATTAATTAATTATCCAGAGTTGCAACATTCATGTTTTATACCATCATATTCAGGGGCCCTTTTTGTGAAAGTTTCACGTTTTCCTCTAAGAATTATGCAGTTAAAAAATGGAAAAAGATAAACTAATTTTCTAATGTTCTTATATAATGAGGGAAAAAATGTAATAATTTTTTTTCTTACATTGTTCCTAACTTTCCTGTTCTTTTCTCTAAATTAAACAACTAATAAGTTAACAGAATAGATAAAAAATTTAAAAATTCTAGTTAATTGTTTAAGTTTTAAATGATAAATATTTTAAAACAAAAATGACTTCTGGAACCTCACACTTATATTTAGATATACTGGGTGTCTCAAAAATAGTGTTCCAAATGTAAAGACTTGTAGAGTAAAAATTCTATACTCTGTCCAACGAAAGTTTGATGGGCCGTGTCCAGTTAAATTTCAGCTTTCAGTTGTTTACAAAATAAAATTAACAATGTCTAACAATTGAAATTGGAACTTGAACTGGACATACCCGTTCAAACTTTGTTGGATAGAGTATAAATCACAGTCTATAGATATACATGGTCATCGAGCTTCCACCATTTTCCATTGTTTTGAGAAGCTACGGAAAGCAGATCGCGCCAGGTGCCGCATAGATCGCACTAGGGCTGACCGTGACCTGCGATAGTGGTTTTTCATTGAAACTGAAAATGAAAGTAACATTTCTATCTGCCGGTAGGGTGGCACTGCAGGCGCAATTGGGCTGATTATACATGCAAGCGCCACTTTTCAATAGAGTTCCTGCCCTATTGGGAGCTAGAAAGTTTAGCTTCATTTTAACAATAAACCTCAATGAACATGTATATCTATAGATCATGGTATAAATACATGAAAGCTATTTTTTTGATTTGAGGCTTCATAAAAAGAAAAGGTATAATGCTTATAAATTTCATCACATTACTTCTTGATGATCATATATATTGTTCATAAAATGCCTAAACTATCCATCTAAAACTCTACCACATCTCCACGTATTTAAATACCATTTTCCATTAACTTGAAAAAAGGAAAAGAAAGTGCAAAACAAATAAATTGCCAAGATCATCTGCATTTATATACAAATATCTAAAAAATCAAACTCTTTACAGATCTTGTCTGAGGCAATTTGACATTGTTCCTACCATGGATTATTGATGTTCTTTCTCTGAATTATCTAGTTTTAGTAGATAAAGAAACTTAGTTATAGGTAACGGCAGAGATTCCCAATATCTCTATCAGGAAGTGTTTGCTCGACAAAGATTTAAATCAATATATCAACTTGGAAAATAATATACCATTGCTACCTAGAAAATGGGGCTTTCTTAATATCCATGGTACTTAATGAAGGCAGCATGAACATTCCAAACAGCAAATTTAAAGAATAAGCGGTTGATTTAATACAGGTGAACCAGATATGTAGCTCAGACAATAGGTGCTTCATATGCAACTGTATTCATTTGTATTATGATCAGGCTCTTTTAACAAGTTGGTTTTCAAACCCATAGAATTTTGTGAATGACTTCTGCAGCATAGTTTTGAAAACAAATTTGTTGCTAGTGTGTTATTCTTTGATGGAGAAAATTTTATAAAAAATTCCATTATAATTTTTTGCACTAATTATTTGTGGTAAGGCAAAAGCCACAATGACACATACTGGTAGTGCAGATATCTTTTTCTGTATGACCTCAGCTGTTTGTTACAGAATGTTCCATTCACAGTACGGTACATTGCCAATTGATCTTTATAAATGATAGTGCACAGCACATTTTAAGATTGCCCAAAAATTGTTCTCGACAATATATCTTTTCTAATTATCAGATTGGTAGAGGAGAACTTATTAGCTAACCTATGTTTGTTGTGCGAAAAATGTTATCTTCGGTGATTATCTAGAATAAGCATGTTTTGGTGTAAATAAATTTGTCCTGAAAAACATTTTAGACCTTGCTTCAAATATATTTATTAATTGGAAAAAATTACATCACGTTACGGCATATGTGCCTGAAGAAGAGTGCAGTTGACCTTGAAAAGCTTAGCAAGAAAGATGGATTGCTCTTAATTCTTGTTTTCTGTATTTCACACTGATGACGAGCTATCGTTGAACAGCAACGGTATTGAGTTCATGAAAACACAGTTGGCTCCTGGAACAATTCCAGTTTGTTGGCTGTCTTGGCCTGACCTTGAGTTTTGAACAACTATTTTCATTTAAAAGTTTTGATATTGTGTTAGAAAAAAAATATTATCCTTCAATGTTTAGCGCACATTCTGACCAGATTTAAATTCATCAGATTTCTTCTTTTGGGACGTTTCAAATACAATCCATGGGTTTTTTTTTTTTTTAATTTCCTCAATTCATGTTGTTGCCTATTAAGTTTTTATTGTGTTTTTTTTAAAATTTAATCTGAATTATTTAAACATTTTAAATAATTAAATCCTCCTTCAAAACTGGATTGTAAGAACGGAAGTCTTTGCCAGAAAATGATTGTGTTGTATCGTTTTTATGAAGCCTGAAATCAAAAAAATAATTCTTGGACTTTTGCGTAGAACTGAATTTTCTCTAAGTTTGTATAGTTGATACACTGATTCTGAGATGCTCTGCATAAGCATATGGTTTCATGGCATTCGGTAACCATCATATTGCAAGTCTGACATATTTATTGCATTAACACATTTGATTTTATTTGTAAAAGGCCGTTTTGTATTTTAAATTATCGCAATTATCATATAATGCATGAATTGAAAATTTAAATACAGCTGCTCCCCCACCATTTTGTATATCTTCTATGTTGTGTTTGGCATTAATAAAATTTTGATTTCTTACTAATTTCTGCATTTATGCTCACAAAGCTTTGAGTAACGATCTTGATTTACCACAATTATTTTTATTCTGTAAAAGAATTTAAGTTACCGAAATCTTTCATTCTCCATTTCTTTTATTAACAAAATCCTTCTTTTAGTTCATGATGTTCATTCATATTCTAATTACTAAAATACACCGAGTGGCCAAAAAATTAGAGACACCCTCTAATAACGAGTTGGTCCACCTTTAGCTCTGATCACGGCCAATATTTTTCTTGGCATGGACTCAACCAGATGCTGATAGCATTGCTGAGGAATTTGGCCCATGCTAATGACATAATGGCAGCTCTAAGTTGGGTCAGAGTAGATGGTGACGTTTCCAAGCTTTAAGTGATCTTTCGACTTCGTCCCACAAATGCTCAATATGATTGAGGTCAGGAGACTGAGCTGGCCATGGAAGCAGACTAAACTCTGATGTTACTCAAACCAATTAGTAACCGTTTGAGCACGGTGGCAAGGTGCATTGTCCTGCTGAAAATGACCATCTCCAGAATGGAACATCATAGCTGTAGACGAGTGCACGTGCTCGCCAACGATGTTGAGGTAAGCTACGCTGTTCAGAGTTGTGTCCACAGATATCAAGGGACCCAGTGTATTCCAGGAAATAAAACTTTCCCGACATAATAATTCCACCACCTCCAGCCAGGGGGTGTCCACGAACTCTGTTTGCACCATAATCTGATCATGCCGTCTGCATGATGGAGCAGGAAACGAGATTCATCAGATCAGGGGCTAGTTTTTGGACATGAGATCGCGGTTTAGTAAGCATTGCTCATACGTCAAAATTGCGTAATATCAAAGCCTTCCAATGGTAATTGCTTTGATCTTATGCAATTTTGACATATGAGCGATGCTTACTAAACCGCAATCTCAAGTCCAAAAACTCGACCCAGGCTACTTTTTTTCACTCTTCAAGTGACCAATTATGTCATTCCTGGGCCCGCACAGGTGTCTTTTCCTGTTATTCTGTAATACCAAAGGCACCCTTAATGGTCTGTCTCCTGCTGCTAAAGCCCATCCTTTGCAAAGTTTGTCTTGTGCTTTGGGATATACTTAATGATGCATTGAATTCAGCAGTAATTTGTCATGTTGTTGCCCTTCTGTTGCTGCGGACTAGGCGTGATACTTGCCTTTCACCTCTTTTGTTCATCAGCCTTTTTCAACCAGAATAGTCCTTTTTGCTTGAAGTTTTTTTCTCAACTGCCACTCTCTAAACACCTGAGATACTGTTGGGCAAGAAAATCCTAAAGGAGTCGTCGTTTTCAGGGATTCTGGCACCAGCTTGTCTTGGACAGAAAATCATCCCTCTTTCAAACTCACTTAAATCTTTCACCTTCCCCATTTTGGTATTAACTTCCGTGCTAACTACGTTGTCCGAAGCTGAACTTGTACAAGAAGCTCTGCGTTGCTACATCACTGTCACTTTCGGACTGGTTTACTTTCAAATAAGGGGTGTCTCTATATTTTTGGAAACTCTGTATATATCGAAGGTAATTATTTTTTCTTTTTAAATAAGCTTTTTTTTTTTTAAATAATGCTTTAAAGTATAAATTTAAAATAAGCATTTTTCTTGATGACTACAATTGCAGTAGTATTTTATAAAAAAGAAAATAAATAATACAATAGTATAGTATTAGTATAGTATAGTACAGTACAGTATTGTAGTATTATCAGACTTCTGCCAACAAGTTTAATCCAATTAGGTTGAGCTAGTCATTATGTTATAATTAAGATATTTTAATAAGTCATATTCTGTGCAATGTTTACATCAATAAAGCAATTTTTTGGTTTATTTTTTTTAAAGTAGCAATTTATTGAACATTAATTGAAAACATTAGATAATTAAATGTTCTGTTTTATTAAAAAATATTTTAGAGCTAACTCCTAATTCAGTTAGTATTTGTTTGTATAGGGGAACTATGTTATTACTCTTTGTGTTGATAAAATTTAACAAGTGAAAGCTGAATTTTCCCATTTCACTACAGCAATGGAGCCTAGTTAATCCTTTATTAGATAACAGTTCACTAGGTTTATGCTATCATCTTTTGCCTACTTTGCTTTTCAGCACTAATTCTGCTTACTGACATTGTCTTCTATTTGCTTATTTTTTTTTTTTTACTATTATTATTATCAGTTATTTTTATTATACACAAATGCTTTCAATTTATATAATAAATAATAATTATGTATTATTTAATTTAGATACTATTAATAATTAGTTTTATCATCAGTTGTTTTATAAATTATTGTGATAAATTGTTTGTTAATATTTGGATTTTCATTGACTTAACTATTTAAAAAAGGAGTTTAAAATTTTATAATGACTTCTCTTTGGGTAGGATGTAATGGAAATTATTAATAATCTTGCCAGTCAACATTGGGCTGACAGAAAAGAAGGTCTTGTTGGATTGCAAGCACTTGTTAATTCTCATCGTACACTTTCGTAAGTATTTACTTATATATTAAAGAAAATTTTTTTATCAACTTTAAAGGATTTAAAGTATAGAAATAGTCTAATTTCTTGACATGAAAAACATATATATTGTAATTAACAAAATGTGTAATGAAGAGTAGGAAGGCTGTGATTCTTACAAAAAACATGAGGATTCTAGTTGGCTCTACTTGCATACACTGCTCTGCCTAAAGTATCCAGACACCCCCTATATGTAGATGTTACACCAAAAAATACAATTTATCAAATATCTAGAAAAATACTAGACGAATTATCCTTAAATTTCAGGGGTATAAAGGCCATGTTACATCTCATATAGTTCAGTGAAGGCAAATAGGGGAGCAGCAACAAATTGAACAAAAAAAAAATAATGTTTGGGATCACCCTGTAAAAAATAATGCTTGAAATGCATTGTAGCTATAGCATATGATTATGAGGCTTCTTGTACTTATGTGTTCATTTGTATGAGAAAAGCACATATATTCAAGGAGATATGGGGTGGGTTTTTTATTTTTAACAAGTTCGAAATTTTCAAGTCAATGCAATTCTGTTTTCAGGAAACTTGACAAACTACAGTAGAGTCAACACCCTACTGAATATAAAATATTTGATAAAATATGAGCACTTTTACTTAATAATGTTTAACTGCACATGCACAAGAGTTATTAAAATGTCTTTTGCATAATTTATTAGCCAAATGTATAGAATTACTCTTATAAAAAGCCCAAGCAAATATTGTGAAAATTCAGAAAGATATCGCCGACAGAATGAATTGAATTTCAATTGGTCTCAAAAAAAAAAACAAAAAAAACTATAACTGGTTTTGTCCAAATTTTTATTTTTGTACCGGACACCAATATCAACTTCTTCTCCTTAAGCTGATATGAAGGCATATTGACTTATATCACTGTAAAGAGTTGATACTTGATCAAAGGGGAGGCTCTATGAAAGTTACCTTGCAGCAGAACGATGAAAGTACGTTGTCACTTTGGATGAAGCCTATGTTTACCTCAATGATTGCAACAAACCCTGCACTATTATCTACTGCCCATGAGGAGAGAAGTCATATCGGAAGTAGTCCAAAGTAAGGAGAGTTTTTTTTTAAGGATTTATGGTGATTGTGCGATACTCGTACAAAGGCAGGCTCACAATCAGGAGAGTGGACAGGAAAGTTATGGTTAACTCCCTTTACTATCAGCAGCATTTTTTTCAGTGCAAGTTTCCATGAGGAAATCCCTGCAATGTATGGAGAGAACAATGTAAAATTTGGCTGCATCAAGACAAAGCCTCCAGCCTAACTCAACCATTCAATTTATGTTGGATTTGGAAGATGAAACTGGA
>JAHWFO010013268.1:1546222-1613659 GCA_023313115.1 Rhysida immarginata | reverse complement strand
TGTAAAGACAAATTCATCAATATTACATAAAGATATACATAAATGTAAATGAATAAAGGAAATTCAGTTAAGTAATGATTTTTCACTAAAGTTTTAAAGTGATAATGTTCTTTTATAACAAGGAGAACCTCCCATAAGTACAGGCAGGGATGTATGAGGGCAGGGTTTTTTTTCACATATTTATAGAATTTTTATTCCACTGTCAATTTGAGCATATAATAAAAATTTCCCTATAAAATCATTTCCATGAAAGAAAGTTTTCTTTATTAGACCTAATTTTGTCGTGAGAGCCAGAATTTTGCGAGATAAAGTCGGATAAATTAGCATAGCGATCAGGTAGAAAGTAGAGTGCCTATAATAAGGCACTCTAGTAGAAAGTAGTCGTTTATCCCTGATGAGCGCCAACTAGCGGTCAAAAATTGAAAATGCCTCGGCAGGCAATTTCAAGCCCGATGCGGAGGCCGTATATCTCGAAGGCCACGGAATTAGATCTCGTGTATCAAGAGCTGATAAGGGAGAGTGAGTCTCTTCCACGTTAAAGCTGGTCCCATCATCACGCACAAACTAGGGGGATTTTAACGTGCTGCCATCTAATGGCGTTTGTCAGCATCTCGTCGAAACCGAAACCTTTCGCGATGATTTTAAAAATGAGATTCGTGTGTTAACTTTGAATAGGGTTTAAAAATCAACAGAGTTCATGAAAATTAATACATGTTTTCTAATAAATAAATTTTATTACAGTCTCTATGCTGATAATAGTTAAATAAGTTTTAATGTAGATTTGTATTAATAATTATGATAAAAATTTTGACAACCCAGGATATTGACGATATTTCCTAATTTCATTAGCTTCTTCTTTCCGAATTTAGTCGTTGAAAGCATATTAATAAAAAATGTTTTTATTTTCTTGCTTTTTATATCTATAATAATTGTATATAATTGGATAATTGAAATGTATAAACTTTTCTGAAGCAATAGTAACAATTAAAATATGATAGCATTATTCTGCCGTTTCTTCTAATAAATAGTAAAAAAAATTCCAAAATGAAATGAGAATAAAATCTTGTAAATATTCCAAGGAGCTTTACCTGTGACATAGAAGTAATATTAAATTCGAGAATTTAAGGTCTAGCTAAGTTATTAGTAACGGAAATTATAACGGAAATTCATTTAATTCTTTCCAAATTTGCGTCTATTCTATTGCTCAAATATTGAATGATTTGGTTCCTGAGCCTCGACAAAACGGTTTCACGTGTGCGTGCCCATGTCACAATGCTTAAAAGATGATCATGAAAGTAGCAGTTTATTCATTCCTGACGAATCAATTGTTCTATGACATGCCATTATTTTGGTTTTCTTTACGGTCACTGTTTTAGCGCGTGTATTCGAAAAAGGGGTCCACGAAAAAGCCTGAAAAGTTGATACAGCCGAGCTAAGACTTTGCTGGTCATATTTCAAAAACTTTATTTGAAACAGTTAATCCGTTTTCAAGTAATCGTGCAAACGGCGACCAGATAAACGTACAGTCCAAGCGTGCTTTTTATAAGTAGTCTTTTGCTAAAGCTCATAATAAATAGCGCTATTTATTCGCTCGAATTCTTGAGTAGATTTACCACTACCAACCGAACTATCCTATTTTCGAAGATCACGGAACATTATATCAACGGACAAATGGACCATGACTAACCTACTCTGAAAAATAATAAAATACTGTCCTGAACTTTAACAAACATTTTATGCAGTAACTGATGTATTCCCAACAATTTTCTATATTTTTTTATTATTTTTCCTGTTTACTTTCTTAATTATACTTTATTCCAGATGGAATGCATATAAATAAATAAATAAATAATTTAAAAATCAGTTCGTCACACACTTCATCTGGTCTGAAACTTTTTCAATGCTTCAAATCGTCACATTCATTTCGCTCAGTATCATTTTGACACTCAAGTCAACTTGACTCCTTCCGTTCGTTTAGTCAAGTCGTTATATCCGTACGCCCCAGAATCGATTTGACTCAGTAGACTGGACAGATTCAGCAAATTACATTGAAATGGTCACGTTCATTTCGTCCCAGAATCGGTTCGCCACTCTGTCGAATTGACACATTCTGTTCGTCACATTCATTTCGTCACTTCACGTATTCAGTCAGCTACAAAAAGGTTTATGAATAATTAACATGTAGCCGTGATAACCGTAGTCCCTTGTTCGAATCCAGGTCGCGGAATTTTTCCTTTTTTTCATTAATATCTTTAGCTTATGTTTGGAGAATTAAATCCAGTTTTAATTATTACCTACGTTCCAATTTTGTTTAATTATTTAATTAGGTTGAAACCCCAAAAGTACAATCTACTGAATCCTGGATAGTGTTGCGCTCCTTATTTTTTTTATAATAAATCTTATTGTGTGGGCGACATAGAAAGTACACTTCTTATAGCGATAACAGAAACTGAATCGCTCTATCCAGTAAAATCTTCTGTGTGAAAATTGATTTCGAGTGGTTTTATTTGCGTTATCGTCGTATAGCATCCAAATTTCTCACCTTATCTTATAGTATGATTCGCCTTAATGGGGTTCGACCAGAAGTCCCGGTTTTTCAAGAAAAAATTTAAATTTCGAACTTCAAAATCTAGACATTGCTAAGTCCTACCGAGATAATTTTTATATATAAAACTACCCTTAATACCCGGCATTGCTTGTGTTATAATAAAAAAAAAAGCTATAACTAAAAACTAAACAGTGAAAACTAATTAAAAAAACGTGTCAAGAACAGTTTTTAATTAAAAGTATTTATTCTGTTGAACAAAGCAAAAAACTTAAGTTAAACACAAACCCATACAAAACAAGGAATTAGTTAATGCAAAGCTTCCAAATAAATAATGTTCTTAGTGAAACCGTTTTGGTTAAAGTAGATCTAAGGATTATGTGGAATGTCAACACGCGAACAACCAACATATAGCTGGCCATAAGAAAGTCAAGAAGACTTTATATCAAGTCCAACAACCTTAAGAGATTGTCCTGAGACTTGTTGATTGACATAGCGAAACTGAGCTTAAGAGGAGATTGCAGTCTCTTGAACTGAAATGGCAAATCTGTGTCTGATGGGATCAGCGGGATTCTTGGAATGAACGCAATTTCAGTTTTGTATTTCGCTATGATGACCATAGTCATGACCTCGATAACATGAGGCTTCATGCTTTTCATGACTAACCTTATTTCATTGCACAATCGTGGAAGGTCCAAGTTTCTCAGCAGTATGACTGAGCTCCTACTTGGAGGATTAGGCTGTGCAGTGGCATTCTAGGTGGCTGGACAAAGTTTAGAAACTCAGATGAAAACTCTACAGTTTCATCCTGATTGACAACAGTGTCAATAGATCGAAAAGAACTTGCTGGTTCAGGTAATATTTTTAGCAGATATAGATTGATTTTTTCTAACAGATCCAGTTTGATTTTTTCATCTTCATCATTTTGTGGAGCCAAAATCGCACGCTCACACAAACAGGTGGAGGGAGTAGTTGTTCTTCATGCTATAAAAGACTTTGGCCTTGAGCTCATCTATTGTGCCAACTATCTCTTCACATGGCAGTTGATGCATGTTGAGCTGTTGGTAAAAAAAAATAAGGCAATCCTCTGCTGCCATTGGCAAGCAGTTGCTGTGAAAAGTGCACAGCTGTTAAATCTTCAAACAGACGGGCTCTCCTGGTGGTCTTCAGTTCCAGTTTCTGAACATGTTGCCAGAGAATGGAGCTCTTCAAAGAAGCATTCAGCTCATCAGCCTTTGTGCCTTATGGGATGACGATTCCCGTCTGTTGAAAGTCTCCTGCAAGTACCACAGTCACTCCTCCCATGAGACTGTCACTGCCTCTGATGTCATTCAAAGTCTTGTGAACAGCTTCCAGCGCCTTGCGATATGACATGGTGCACACATCCCAAATAATGAGCCGTGTTTATTGGAAAACCATGGCCTTGCCTGAATTCCTTGAAATGTTAATTATTGAAGAATCTGTTTTGGCTAAGTTCAAAGGAATCTTAAAAGCTGAATGTGCAGTCCTGCCTCCAGTATGAACTGCTGCTGCAATGCCAGAAGATGCTACAGCAAGATATGCAGTGCTGCCTGGTCTTTGCGAGAAAAAGTTGATCAGGAAGGTTTTTCTTGTGCCTCCAGGCACAGGCACATCAAGAAAAAAAAGTTTTTCAGTCTGTCTTCTGACAGCATCAATTATCCTGTTGTAAGCAGTTCTTTGGTCATCGAGTAGCTTTCGTTCATTTTCTGCAACAAAAGCCTCCAGTTCATCTATCTTTTTCTATCTTATTTCTTTTTCTATGTATGTATCTTCAATCTATCTTCTTCTTGAATTACCCCTTTACGTGGTCAAAGAAATAAAAATTCCCTTAAAAAAGAGAGACAGAATGTGGGGGGGGGGGGGGGAGATAAAAAAGCGTTATAACTCCACCATGACCATGACCTTGGATCAATTTGGCCTGCCTAAAACCTTCCCAGGGTCAACCTAAATTACCATGCAAAATTTCATCAAGATAGACCAACCATTTTGGAATGCATAGTGAACAGACAGACAGGCAGACATACAGAGAAATTTTATATATATAGATTCGCTCCTAGTAACAGTATTGTAACAGTATTGTAGGGTGACTTCGCAAAGGATTATGGGTTAAACCATCGTTGATTACAAACAGATTACAAACCAGTATTGCTAATTTATCATTTTATTTCATGCGCTTGTCCTTTATGGGACATTATTAATAAAAATTAAATAATGCACAAAACAATGAAAATGCTTTTTAAACTGGACATACCCCTGCTAAATTGGCAACACTGATAGGCTCAGGTCTTTTGGCCTTCGTGATGATCAGGTTAGGTTAGGGTCTTTTCTGGCGCGGATGTTTTCTCACTCTTATGATGAGCTTGCAATTTTCATTTGCCAGAGTACAGGTTTATTGGCCAATTCACTTCAAATTAACTATGCTTTTTCAGTGCTTCATAGATTTGGAGGAACCTCATCCTGCAGTGGATAAATAATGGTTGTAAATGATGGTGATGATACACTGGCTAGCCAAAATAAAGTCGCCGTCGAATATTCAATATGCAAATACTAAGGAGTCAGTCACAGGCATACTACTGAAGTCTTGTGCGAAATACTTCCTTTATATTGTCCTGCATTAGTTTATCGCTTTATTTGTTTTGAAGAAAGATGTATGTGGACGCAGCATATGGTCGCGGAAAAGATGTCACCGAGTTTCAGAAGGAGCAAATTATCGGCTTATTCCAAGCAGAGAAAACAAGCAAAGAGATTGCGGCAATTACTGGGATTGAGTAAAAAGTGTTCAACAATTAGTAAAGCCTCGGAAGGAAAGATCTGAATCATCAACCCCGAGTAGTAACTGTGATCGGAAAAAAATTCTGACTAATCGTGACTGGAGATCATTAAGACGCATGATGAAGGAAAAACCGAAGAAATTATACATTAAACCTGACAGAAAAGTTTAACAAGGAAATCAAAAGCTTATCCTTCCGCACAATGCGACGAAACTTTAAGGACTGTAACTAAGCAACTGCTCTGCCACAAGATATCCGATTTTTAGTAAAAACAATAGGAAAAGATGATTACTGTTCGCCCGGGAGGACAAAAATTGGAAAATGGAGCAGATGAAAAAAGTCATCAAGTTTGATGAATCTAGGTTTATACAAGGGTTGGTCGAAAAGCTGTAACTTTTTTATTTGGTGACCGATTTTCAAAATTCTTTTTATATCTGATACTTACATTTGTCCTCAATATAATGCACTATTTTCCATTAGACAGAGTCCTGATCCCTTTCCACGCATTGCGCCAACGCATGAATAATCGGATGAACCCTTCGGAGCAGAATTCCGGGGTTGTTGTCGACATGAGAATTGAATGGCATCTTTCACCTCATCATGAGAACGCAACTCATGTCCCTTAAGGTGCTCTTTCTTCTTTGGGAAATGGTGGTGAAAGTCACAAGGTGAAAAGTCTTCCATCTTTGAACTGTACACGCTGCAACGCTTCTAGGTGTGGGGATCGTATGCGGTCGAGCGTTATCGAGCTATAGAAGAGGGTCCAAAGCTGCCATTCAATCCTGGTGTCGACAAAAACCCCGGAATTTTTCTCCGACGGGTTCATCCGACTAGTTATGCGTTGGCGCAATGCGTGGAAAGGAATGGGGACTATGTCGAAAAGTGAATAGTGCATTACACAGAGGACAAATATAAGTATCAGATACAAAAAGAATTTTGAAAATCGGTTAAAAAATAAAAAAATTACAACCATGGAGGCATTACTTTTCGACCCACCCTCTTAGATGGTGAGCGCATCAGGGTAAGAAAAGAACCGCACTATCCAAGCCTGTGGAGACTCTGCGATGATCTGGGTTTGCTTCTGTTGCTCTGGTCTGTATTCTGCAATGTTATGCAGCCGAGTGCCTGAATCTGCTGGATGACCAGGTCATTCCATTCTTGGACGAGTTTCTTTTTTTTGATCGAACTGGAGTGTTCCAGGAAGACAACGCCAGGATACACCAAACTTGAATTCCAATTGATGGTGGTTTTTTCCCTCTGAAATTGACTTAAAAACTCATGATTCGAGAAAATACAGTACATTGAAATTAAAAAAAATTCTTTACATGTGTCCCTATGTAGATAATTTTGTGCAGCTAACTACTCTGAAACGGCACAATGTAGAACCGAAGGAAACTAATACACTGTTAGAGGGAGCCTTAAACTTATGAAAATGGGTTAAGTCTTTTATGATATAATTTTGTTAAAAAAAAATAAAGAAATGTTGTAGCATTTATTTCAGCGAATAAAAGCTAATAGAGTCACTTTAGGCAGAAACTCCTTTCATTGAGACGAATAATACACTCTTCAATAATTCGTTGGATAGTCCCCTCAAAAGTATCCGCATCGTCATCAGTCCTTCAACATTTGTCATAGATGTTTACAAGGCAGGGTAATCATTCTTTTTAAAATTATGCCGGGTGAGTTAAAAGTCTGTTACCCCCTTCCTATCTTGGATACCAATGTAGTTACGCAAATTCCAATACAAGGAATGATTAAGAACTGGAGGGTGCTCTATCTGATGGAGCACCTTTCACCATCTCAAATATGCAAATTAAGGCACATCTAAATTCTATCTCGAAAACCGTAAGAGATACACAAAAAAATTCTAATTGCACATTTGTTCAACAGCAAATTCCAAACAAAACAAAAAAAAAAGTTCACCAAAATCCGATGAGTTGATCACTCACAATCCTCATTACAAGCTCATTGGACGACTTCAAAGTGGCATACAGAACAGGTCGAATCGACTGCGAGACAAAATGATTCTAGGACAAAGTGAATGATGTGACGGGAAGTGATTCTGGGACAAAGTGAATGATGTGACGAAATGATCTGATAACGTTTTTGTCTCGAATTTGTTTGTTTTATAAAACGCTATAACTTTCCTCCTCAGTTTTCCTATCGAATAGGGTAGACCCAGTGACATGATGTTATTTTAACTGAAGAAACAAAACAAAAGGCGAACTTCTACCACGGAAATTGCCGAGAAATTTCGACAGTTTTTGGTCGATAAGTCGCTCGCCGATAAGAATTTCTCCTTACAGGTTTTAAGGATTTCTTCAGTTGAATGCGAGCTGAGGAGCGTAACAATTTTCCCCCCCTCGGAAAGAATGGGATAGTCTGAACATAGACGAAACAAAGCCAGCGAAATTATAAACAACACGATTCGTTCGTTCGTTATAATCTTCGGTCGCATGCAACCAGAGAAGCGGGAAACTTACAAGTTCTGATTTGCGTGGTCAAATTCCAAACTCGATTCTCTAATTTTGTCATAAATCACTTTCTCATTCAGTCAGCTGAACGGATCCAATTCGTCACATTTGTTTCATTGCAATAACTCAGGCCAACGATGAAAAATCATCTTGAATGAATTTACCTTATTCTTGTGGGGTTTTTTTTTTTGTGTGCGCGCTGAATCATCTGCTTTTAAATTTTTTCCTTCACATCAGGTTTCCGAGTTACGCACATAGGGAATGATATGTAAAAAGTAATTGGCGTGAAGAGAAGCGGCTGCAATGTTAAAGTATCCATATTTTTGGGCCACAAGGAATTTATCAGGCCCCAAACTCTGAATAATTTAAAAGTGTTTCATTGATAAACAAATCTGTGGGTGAGGGGAAAAAAATCCGAGATTCGGATTCAGCACAAAAGAAAGCGTACGAGAATCAGGTCTTAACGTTACAAATGAATTTTAAAAGATTTTTGTTTTGTTGGCCTGTGTAATTCAAACCATTCTTTTTGTCACAGATTTACTACTTCATTACTCAACAAGAACAATTTGTTGTTATAAATTCGTTATGTTCAAATGCATAGGAATTAAATTCAATTTTAAATTAAGACTAAAGCTACACAAATATATTTTTATTTATTTATTTATTTTTTTGGAAAACTACAATTTTATTTCTACAGGGGGACTCAAACTTATCCAGCATAATTGTTTAGGAACATTGTATGGTTCAAATGGAACATTATATCTGGTTTCGATCGTGTGTGAGACATCGAAGTCTGAACGATCCTGTCTCCCTGAGAACTTGGTGTACCCTCAAAAACACCTCTCGATGTGGGTGACGCCTATGAGAAAATGCATCCGCGTACAACCTGCTGGCTTCTGCAGCGTTACCAGCAGTAAGCCCATAGTAAAAATGAATATTCGCATATTCTTCTTTTGTGAAAATAAACGCCATAATGAACTTCGACGCTGTGTTGCAGAATATGAGCAATTGCTCAAATCAACGGCCAAGTCAATGAAATACTTTTCACACGTGTTACGACGATTCCTCTTCCTGTTTGGCATGCAAAACAGGAGAGCATATTTAAGAATAAATAGGTAAACCTACTTTTTTTCTAGGAAAAGACTCTAAATAAAAGAAAATAGACAAACGTCGATATCTCACACACGATCGAAACTAAATGTAATGTTTATAGGACATTTTTTGTTCCATTTGAACCATACAATGTTCCTAAACAATTATGCTGGGTCACCCTGTATAAATATGCATACTGTTTTAAAAAAAGAGAAGAGAAATGGTTTATTTAAAAATAAAAATTATAAGTAAAGGAGAATTATTTCCTACTGAAAAACTGCGCACTTAGGATTTGAATATAATACATTGTAAACTGAAAATGTACGGGTATAAACATTTTAACCGCCATAACCGTGTATTTTCATGGTGGCGCATAAAAATGTTAAAACAATGAGTTTTTGTTAATGATGGATGTAAAAGAAAAAAAGGACGAGACACAAAAAGAACCTGAATAAAAAGCAAATTGAAAGACCCTGAAAAAAAAAGCTGACGTTTCGGATAGAATCCTTGGTCAAGGCAAAAAAAAAAAAAAATGAGGTTTTTGTTAGTTAATTAAATAATGAGAAGAAGTAAAGGTCCAGGATTTTTATATGATACTATACAACTAAATATGATACTATAATAAAATGGTGCTGATAAAGGTTTTATTTATCAAGCACTACTTTCTTAAAAAAAAAAATTAAAAACAATATTTGATGGGAAAAAGTTTCAGACCTATCACTTCTATCCAAGCCCCCCCCTCCCTATTTTAGCGACTTATTCCATTTACATGATCAGCCAATTACTATTACGTCGCATGCAAATATATGCAAAGTGTGGATAATTATTTGTAGTGCATGCACCATTTCAAAATGACTTTAAATTGGCAAAATACAAGTCCATCTATCAGAAAGGGCAGACTCGCCAAGAAGTGACAGACCCGCAAAACAATTCCTAGACTGCACCGCATTATAGAGCGAAAGTAAAAGTAACATGAACTATGTGAAATTAATGAAGAACGTAGTGTAAATATTAGTTGGAAAAGTGTTTCACGCTGCTCGAATAATGCTGGAATCTTCACCAAAAATCGTAAATCTAGACTAGAATTTGCTATACTCATTTGTCATGGACATCTAAAATGTTTTCTGATAAAAACAAGTTTCAACTATTTGGCAGTGACAGAATAAGAAATATTCGAATGTGTTAATAATCAAAAATTTAATCTTGCACGTCAATTGCCAACAGAGACAATTACCATTTTTACATTGTGTGGGAGCATTTTCTTATGCTGGATAGATGACAACATACACCAAATAGATGACATTACGGATCGACATGTATACAGAGATATTCTTAAAGATAAGAAATTCCAAATAGAATGGTAAATATCAGATCATTTAATAAATTCTTGCTTATTTCAGCAGCCTGAACCACTTAACAAATATTTGCATCTTTATACCTATTCTTTTGAGAAGAGTCTTAATTGAAATTACTTTATCATAGTCACAAGCGGTAAATGAAAGGTCATAATTCGAGCATCATTGATTTTTGAATTCAAACTGTCACAATAGAACTGAGGCATCCTGAAATGTATGTTAAGCGTATGCACAGGGTGCCTTGTCAACATGAAAAGCTCAGTTTTGGTTTTCAAAATTCCTGGATGGAGATGAATCCGTCGAAGATAACACCCGCCCTGGACGATCGCCTGCTGTTGATGGAGATGCACTGAAAGCAGTTATTGCGGCTATTCCATGCCAAACCTGTCATGCATTAGCACAGTGACAGAGGGAACTGTGCATAATTATCTTCGCATACAGGGAAAAGTTAAAATATTGGTTAAATGGATCCTCCATCAGAGCCCGCTCTAGCTTTCATGCCGCCCCGGACGCATATTACCGACTTTTACATTGCTAGATTTTATTAGGACTCTTATGCGTTCTCCTATGATGTCAGAAGCGGTGATAACTAGCGTTGAAAACGTCATCCGCAGTATGACTTAATAATATTTTTATCTTTAATTTAATCGTTTTTTGAAACAAATGCCTGTTTTTTATCGAAAAAAAAATTTGCTTCATTTTTTTATATCGCCAAATAAAGTTATCGAACATGATTTTACTTCAACGGCACTGACGAATTTCGCGTTCTGTTTATTATTCGTTCAATGCTTGTGAATAGGCTTTTAAGAAACCTTTTTTTAATCGAAAAAAGTATCCAAAATTTCATTTTTATGAACTCTAGCAATATAAAGATAGGTAATATGCGCTCCGGACAAAAAGACAAATTCCCCCCTTTAAATATATACGGTACTTTTTAAAAATATACAGGGTGTCCCAACGGTACACGTCCAAAATGAAAAACTGAGTAAAGGACCTCAGTACTTATGAGAATCATCCCCATGTATGTATCCGAAATGTTATTATTATGGAGATATTAACGATTTTGTGACTTTGTCAGTAACCTTACCTTATTCCATTAAACTGTGTGTTTTCGGGAATGTATGTCGTTTTGAGGAATTTGGTCAATGGAATTATATTCTTTGGGCAACGTAATATTCAATTTCAGAAAATGGACGAACTGCATGCATGCAATTTTTCGCAAATCAAAGTTAAAGTAGGAAGTTCTGAGTTATTGTGAAGTTTCAGAAATGTTTGATGATGAATCTAAACAAAATAAATCAGGTCAGGAGCACTGATAGGTATTTAATAGACTGTTAGAAAAAAACAGTACATGTAATAGATTTTAAAAAAGCATGCAATTTTAAAGGTAAAAATAGGAGTTTCATAGTAAAATTAATATTTCCTCTGGGAACAGCTAAATCATCTTAAAGGTTTCTACAGGTGGATTATTGAAAACCTACACATATTATTTGGAAAACATGTCATTACAATAAGTGTTCGAAGTGTCTGCCACCAACTTCTACACACACTGTCCAATGAAATAGAAACCCGTGATGAATTACTGTACTGATATGTAAAGCGAAGTCACAGGTCACAAAAGGATGGTGATATGCAAATGAATGCAATCATGTGAGGCACATGCTCATTCCAAGCTGCAGGTACAGGGTAGGAACCAGGGTTGCCAACTTATCGGTTTTTAGATGGGAATATTTATTGTTGGATATTGTTATAATACAAACTAAACAATGCACAAATGTCATAATTATTTCACGGTTGGCAAAGCTGGTAGGAACAAGCTGCAGCTGCTCAAGTTGAGCAAAATGGGGAAAAAGCAGACCTGTCTGAGTTCCAAAAAACAGTTTTTGTGGTAGCCCGTCTAGCTGGAGCGATTTCCAGGATAGTACAACTGACCGGAATCTCAAAAGTCAGATCTCCAAGGTATTCAATGCGTGGAAACGAATTCCACAAGTGTTGTCGAAACGGCAGAATTGTGGATCAAAAGCAATCAACACAGACAGGGATCGACGTCGTCTGAGACGGATTGTGCGGCAAAACGGAAGGTCTACTATGGAGCAACTGACGGCAGACTTCAATGAAGGATCATCACAACCCATCTCCTCCAGAACAATGCGCCGAGAGTTGAAGCGAATAAGGATGGGAAGTCGCATGCCAGTGAGGAAGCCCCTGGTGTCAGCAACAAACCGGAAAGTTCGCCTGCAGTGGTGTAAAGAACGATGTGACTGGACAGTAGACGACTGGAAAAAGGTGATGTGGTCGGACGAGTCACGTTACACATTGTTTTGCACCGATGGCCGACAGAGAATTTGGCGGCAGCCTCATGAAGCGATGGACCCCTCATGTGTTGTGAACACAGTTCAAGCGGTAGGAGAAGGCGTCATGATATGGGCCATGTTTTGTTGGTCCTTGACAGTCGGGTGAAAGCCGAAGACTACCTGAACATTGTTGGAGATCAAGTCCATCTTGCAATGGTGCATTTGTGCCCAAATGGTGACGGGACGACAATGCTACTGTCCATCGAGCAAGAATGGTTCAGGAGTGGTTTTCTGAACATGACACCGAGTTGCAACATCTGCCATGGCCAGCGCAAAGTCCGGATTTGAATCCGATCGAGAATGTTTAGGATATGTTGGAAGGAGACATTCGTCGAAGGCATCCGCTTCCGTCTACTCTGCAGGACCTGAAGGTCTCTCTGACGAATGCATGGTCTGCGATTACCTTACCTGCATTGTAACGCCTTGTAGAGTCCATGCCAAACCGCGTATGTTCTGTAATTACAGCCAAAGGAGGGTCAATACCATATTGAACGAAGGTTTCTAATTCATTGGCCGGTGTGTGTATATCTTCGAAGGGTTACCGACAAAATCACAAGATTGTTCATATCGTTAATAAAATCATAAGAGTAATATTTTAGATAACTTACATGAGGGTGATTCTCATAGGTATTGAGGTCCTCTACTCAATTTTTCATTTTGGATGTGTACCGTTGGGACACCCTGTATATCTTTTATTTTAAATAAAGATCAACTGATTTTAAATTATAATAAAAACGTATTACATTTAGAATGAAACATCCAAAATAAGAATAACAGTCAAGTAGCACAAAACAGTAAAATTTAAAATGTACTTGTACCTGGTTACAAATTGTTATTCAGATGCATTTTTAATACACAGTCTAGTCAGATTAATGTGACCATCCCCTACGTTCAACTTCGGCGGAAAATGGTTACGTCCAGAAGGTACATACCAGTATCAGAATTGGGGGGGGGGGGTATAAGAAGAGTGTCAGAGGGAAGCAGAAAATATTGCAATTGTTGGAGTCGTGGCGAAACTTTTCACCATTTATCCGACCTCCATGATCATTGGCTTCCGAGTCAAGGGCGGCAGTATTTCTGAAACGGCTAGTTTTGTGAACTGCTCGCGTGCCGCCATGGTGAAAATGTATATTGCATAGCAGAATGGCAATACCCAAAATCAGAGACTTGCCATGTGTGGGGCACCACGGGCCATAGTTGACAGAGGTGAACGACGGCTACGGAAATGCGTGCAAGCGAACAGACGTGTAACTTCCAACTGACCAACTGACCTCCCAGATGAACCAGGGAGCTACTAAACCTGTATCTCAACGACAGTTAAGCTCTGCAGCAAACGGGTGGTTCGTGCACCAATGCTGTTCACCGAAAACAAAGACTGACATTTGCTCGCCAGTATCGCAACCAACTGGCGAAAGATGTTTTTTCCGATGAATCATGGTTTATGTTCCATCGGACAGATGGGCGATGGCGTGTACGGCATTCAGCGTCAGAAAACAAACACCCTGCAACACGTGCCGCAAGGGTCCAGGCCGGAGGACGCAGCGTTTTGGTCTGGGGAATGTTTTCATGGCATTCCCTGGGTGCACTCATCATTGTGGACGGCACCATGGACCAATGGAAGTATGCATCTCTTCTTTCGGACCATGTCCACCCGTACCTGCAGATTGTGTTTCCTCAGCATGATGGCATCTTCCAGCAGGACAATGCGCCGTGCCGTGCAGCGCGCAGTGTCCGTGCATGGTTCGAAGAGCACGCGGATGCGTGTACGGTGCTCCCTTGTTTGGTTGTGAGAGCTGGTTTTGTCCGATAATGATAGCCCAGTTCATGTAATATGTTTCTTAGTCTTTTGTCACTCACTTTCACACCTGACTTAGCCCATTCACTGTTCATGTCTTTGGAGGTCTGTTTTCTCATGTTCTTGCACAGCTTCCTCAATTCTGGATCCTGTCTCGGAGTTGTTGCCTTTGGTCTTCCACTTCCTTTTTGCCTCTTAACGAATCCTGTGGTCTTGAATTTCTTCCAGAAGTTGGAAACTTCACCTTGTGTGCATCCAAAACACTTGGCTACATCTTGCTTGTCGCCACGTTGCAAGTTTTCAGTTATTCTTGTTTTCATATCATCGGACAGCTGTTTTTTTGGAGCCATTATTAATGGGGGTCGACTTTAAAATGAATAATAAAATGTGTTGATTGCTGTCATGGAATAGCTCATTTAACAGAAAGGAAGATAGGTGAAGATTCAGGAATATAAAATGCAATTTACAAGTGAAATGGCAAATATTAGTTTCTTATTTCTCAAGATTATGCGTATTAGATTTTATTTTCCACAGAAGAGTTACTTCTGTAATTTTTAATGAAAATCCAACCATTTGGTTATGAAAATCAAATATAGCTCTTTACCAATAACTTATTTTCCAAATGATTTTACGAGTAATTCTTTTTTAATTAATTTGTTTAGATGCATCGCAATGAGTTGGAATACATATTAGTTTTTTCTTTCCAGGGGTTATATAAAATATTGCACTTGTTATCACCACCGACGTATTAGCAAAATTAATGCTTTTATGTAACGAAATCACCCTAGCGGCCCTTTGCAATCTGAGGCATGATATTTCTTGAATTCAAAGCATGATATTCTTTCCTACCGGTATTCCTGTTTCAAACAAGTTCACGCAGCGCCCTTGGTAAATTGCATGGTAATTTTAGCCAAAGAAATAAATCGACAAATTTCGATTAATTGGGTATTTAACTTATCAGTATTTTGTCACATTCACAACAAAATGCCCCCTTTTAAATTTGCCGGCCCGGAAAAATTTCCAGGTTATCCGCCCCTAGAGCGGGCTCTGCCTCCATGCTTTATCAGGAGCAAATAAAGTGCAACGCCTGGCCCACTTTCTCTTCCTTGCTCCAACGTCAACCACGGAGAGCCACTGATGGACTGAATCATCACATGACATGAAAAGTGGGTCTTCTACAATAATATTCATCTATTTTACCAATGATTATCTTCAGAAGAACGTCCTAGAAAGGCCAGCCCAGTGGCCGAAAACGCTGGAGCGTACAAAGAATCCGTCGGGTTGCAGGTATGGATGTTTGTGTTTGTTCTCGGAATGTAAAAAGATAATAATCATGTTGAATACTCTCGACTGGGTGAGGAAATATTAGAAATGACCTAGTTATTGGCGCGTCCAAAAATCTATCGAACTAACCAACCTCCAAGAAATATTCCAAACAGGACCTGCACGTGAAGAAAGTGTTGCTGACCGTTTTCTGGATAGCACTTGGAGTAATGCACTTCGAGGTGTTACTGTTAGATCAATGTCATTTTTATGTGTACTGTGATATGCTTCAACGGACTCTTCAGAAACTCTTCAACAACAACCTTCATTAGTAAATCGCAAAGGCCGTACTGCTACAGGTCTATACAAAATAGCATACAGCCTTTAAGATCTTGCCGTTTGGGTGGGAAACTGTGCTTCATCTCTCCGTACTCATATGACTTCTCTCCCACATATTATCATCTGTTAGATCATTAGATAATCATGCGCAAACGACAGTTTAGAGATCGTCATGCCCTCGAAATAGAGTTGGAGACTTTTTCACCTCCAAAATCAAAGTTTTTACCAAAGACATGGGATTTACATTTCCTAGCCATTCTGGATATGTTATTAATCGTAAGGGTTTTTTTTTTTAGGAATAAATTGAATTACTAAGAATAAAAACTGTGAATTTTTAATATCATAATAATTATTTGTAATATCTTACAATATAACACAATATTACCAATTTAAAGGATAAATTTTTATGTCAATAATGATTAGTAATTATGAGATAAATCGTTTACTTATTCATTATTGATATTAACAAATTCATCGTTTTAACTGTTAATATTTTGTTATATTATAGGATATTACAAACGGTTATTGTAATAAATTGAATGTTTTTTCAGTATACTGAAAACACACAAGCACTTTTTAATGATCTGATATAAATTCCATGATATAATAGTTTCCTGAAATCCTATGTAAATTCGAGATAGGTGTATGATATAAGATAGGTATATGATTATGTTAGATATTTCTAAAACATGGCAGGTGACAAGTACTGAAGTACTGGATTTATTCTATTAAAAATCTTCTTTGTAGGATTAATTATTTGTTAGTCAAAAGTCATTCCACTTTTACAAAGTGTAGCGTCTATCCGAAACATCAACTTTTGTTCAGGGTCCTACCACCCTGTGTTCAATTTTAGTAAAAAAATATTCAGAAATATAATTAATTTTATTTGTTTTATTGTACGAAATTTAATCGACGGATGGCAACTTTTTTATTTTTTTAAATTTTATATTTAAATTCGATTTCATAGCTAACTCCTCGAATTAATTGTTGTACAGTATCGAAATTCTTAATGCTCTTTTTATTGAATAATAATTAATTTTTATTAATCACAATGATTATCAATCTGCCTGTAATTATTTAATTATTCAACCTGTATCACAGATATTTTACTGCTTGTTTAAATTCTTTTTATTATTTAATGATGAGTTTTCCGAAAATTTTGATGCATAATGGCGATAGCATTATTCTCATATCATTTTTTGTTTTTTAACCTTTCGTATTCGTCAAACTAGCGATGGCTTCCGTTTTGTAGCGTTTCTACGATGGATCACGTTTTTCTAAAGCTCTGGATAGGGAGCTTTAAATTCTGCCACTCAAGGGCGCTGAAACTAAAAATAGGTGACGATTTTAACGCATTGGTCGCGACGATCGCGCCGTTTTTCAAGCGCAGTTCAAAATTTCTCCGCCTAAGGTCGCCAAAACGTGCTCGATGATGGGACCAGAAATCCTATCTTGTGTCTCACTCTCCCTTATCAGCTCTTGGTGTATTTATCAAGAAACTTCGCTTTAACTTTCCAATCACAATATATTACGGCTTCTTCTTTTTCTTTCTTATGTATAAGCAAGCTATAAACTAATTCTTTTTCGGATGTTTATATATTTTGCCGTTAAACGAAACATTAACGCAGTTAAAATAAATATCTCGGATCGCTTACGACCACTCGAAGCGAATCATAGCCAACTGACAAAGCGTTTTCCCATTGGTTGGAGAATTTTGACGTTATAACGATGCGTGTGTTAGCTGTAAGTTCGGGGCCATCCGTTAGGTTCGCTGCTTGTACGAAGAGCAGAAATCGGCACGTTTTTTACTATGGGATTCGACGGGAGTGTACAGACTTGGTATTATTAGGCTATGGCTATACTGCTCATCAAATACCATGAATGTGGATGCATTGTCATTACGGAAGTATTTATAAATGTCTATAAATTTAGGCAGGTTATTTAATTTCTGATCATTGAGTACTTCATCATTGATATTAATATCTGGGAGAGTTCTTCTTCAGGTAAAGGAGATAGGTCATCACAGTGATGCATAACGACTTCTACGAGATGACTGGAGCAGCCGGGACCGATGGCTTTACGTGCCTTCCGAAGCACGAGGGGGTACAAAGATAGAAATCATTGGTAGGGCTCCAGCAAGTGCCAATCCTCCAGCTGCTGGGCATCCAGCTTTGGTCTAATGCACGGCTCTCACATAACTGCGTTACCTCGATCCTGGCCCCGGAAGCATTCTCATCCAGTGGCTGTAACTCAAGCAGTGACTAGCCGCGCCAAAGGTTGCTTAACTTTACTGAACAGCGAACTGATCAGTGAGACAACTAGGCCACGACCTGGAGATGAATGACAGCAGCATTATCTGTTGTAGCATTATCTACTCTCTACTCCCTGGTTGTAGTCACGTTTTCTTTTTTTAACTCCAATATTTTTTTAATTAGAATCATTTTTGTACATTTTTTTGAATGTCTAATTTGTACTTCCTTGCTAATAGATGAAGTTCGGCCTTCTTTAGTTTATAAACCTTTCTCTTGAAAAACAAACGCATTTTTGTCGTTGTTAGACATAACGCTAGCGCTTGCGATGCATTGGTTATCCAATCTTTCTCTGCACTTTGCCCTCCGGAAGCAGAACAGCGCATGCGCCAGTGACGTCGTGCTCCTTACCGTGAAAGGGTCTATTGGTTTTATATCTTTAATAGTCAACTTTAAAGTCAGCTCAGTGTCCGAAAACAATAAGGCTCAGATCTTATAGCTTTCTAGATTAGCAAGTTGTGGGTTAAGGAAAACCACCACACTTAAGCCTCCCATGTTAACCATTAATATACAGGGTCGGGACACATAAATATGACCACCTGCTAGTATCCGGAATATCCAGCTTTGGTGGCAAGCACAGCAGCTAGTCGACGTGGCAGAGAGTCAATAAATCTTCGGAAGGTGGTTGTAGGTATCTGGGACCATTCGGGGATCAGTGCATCCCGTAATTCCATCACCGTGCGTGGTGGAGGGCCCAGCTTGCGGACATGGCGATCGAGATGGTCCCACAAATGTTCAATGGGGTTGAGGTCCGAGGAGTTTGGTGGCCATGGGAGTAGCTTGAATTCATCCTCATGTCCCTCGAACCAGTCGCGGACAATTTTGGCAGTATGGCAGGGAGCAGTGTCCCGTTGAAAGGTGCCATCACCCTGAGGAAACACTGTCGACATGAAGGGGTGTACCTGGTCTGCGACGATCGTCAGTTAACGAACAGCATTCAGTGTACCCTCCAGCGGTATCAGTGGACTCAGACCATACCACGAAAACATCCCCCAAACAGTCACACCTCCCCCACCAGCCTGTCGTCTGCCAACGATGGTGTCGGGATGCTGTTCTCAGATGCTTCCCGGCGAATTCTCCATCGTCCGTCCAATCTGTTCACCAAAAACCGCGACTCGTCAGAGAAAGCAACCCTTTGCCACTCGGCCGAGCTCCAATGGCGATAGTCCATTGCAAATTGGAGGCGTTTTCGGCGATGCACAGGCGTCAACATGGGCGCTGTTACCATACGTCTGCTCCGGAGCCCCAACCTCAAGAGGGATCGATGCACTCGCTTGGTGCTGACACGCCTAGTGGCCCCACTGTTCATTTGCTGTGTCAGTTGCCCGTGAGGCCCCACAGTTACCTCTTCGGTTGCTCGAAACTGTCTGGTTCGTCCAGTCGCGGTACACCTTCACAACGGCAGCCCTAGAGCAGTTCACAAAGGTGGCCGTTTCTGAAATGCTGCCCCCCTTGACCCGATAGCCAATGATCATCCCCTTTTGGAGGTCCGACAGGTCACTTGCTCTGCCCATGATGGCGACAATTACTGTGTTAACGGATGCTAGTACACGTCTGATGTTGTCAGCTTTTAATGATATGCAATGATTTTTCATGTGCATACCATGGGACGTTCCAACATGTTCGAGGAGAGGTGGTCATATTAATGTGTCGCGACCCTGTAATATGCTGAACGCCAGCCTCCTGAATAAGAGATATCACATCAAAATTTAAAAGTTACCACAGAGATCAATTTCGAATACAAGAATGATTTCAACATCTCTTCTTTGGAGTGCTCATTTGTGCTTACGTCTTTGTTACTAACAGCTTGTTAATTGAAAAGAAAAACCGTATAAAATTAAGATTAAAAAAAGTTTCAATTTTACATTATTCTCATCAAAAGTTTCCAGTAAGAATTTTTCTACAGCAAACAATGATAAAGACAAATTAAAAAATCAAATATTCTTGCTTTATGCTTATGATCATGATCATATTTTGTTTATACATGTTTTCAGTTTTGCTGACTTTCTTATGTGGAACTGGAGCAAAATGTCCTACAGGATTTATAAAATTAACCCGAACGAAATGTTATAGTTTCCATGAGATTGATGTGAGTTGGTCTCAGGCCCTTGACTTCTGCAACCAGAGAAAAGCCCTTTTGGTGGCGATAGAATCCCAATTGGAACAGGATGCTTTGGACAAGCACATTCAGAAAAACTGTAAATTTATTTATTATTAACGCAATTTTTAAATTAAATTTAAAACTATTTCAGACAACAGTTCTACTTTCTTAAATCTTCAACGAAGAGTTGATCGCTACTTTATTAATCAAAATCTGAAACGTAAGGTCTAACAGTAAAGTTTCAGAACTGATGCTCCTGGGAAAAAAAATGTATGCATGCTCAAAGAAACTAGCGCTAAAGAGTAACAGCAAGGTGTCTGCTCACTCTCGCGTAAAGTATCATATAACAGGCTCAATTTTGTAATAAACAATTTACGAGAGGCACTTCGTAAATATTAGTCATCAGTTCACAGCGGAGTTTCACATGTTTTTTTTTAATCTACCACAGAAACATTTCGAAGCAGGGAAATTATTGAAGACGATAAGCGATGCGGATACCTGAAATCAAAAATGTCGAGCCGGTAATAACACGTTGCCGAATAACAGATAATGGAAGAAGAATGAAACGCTAACTGAGACACCATCAGACCCCTAATCTTCTCTAACAATAAAAAGACTGCTCTGAAAGATTAGAAGTTTGAGAGTACAGACAGCATTACAAAAGTTATACATTAATTACTGGCAATTCCACAAGAAGCTTTATATTATAACAATTTCAAAACTTTCTTGTGTTTGGAGGTGATTACTATGATGGAATAAGTAATCCGTTTTCCTAAACTGCTTTCTACGTTTTCTAATTGGTATTACCCAGGACGTTATTGCTAGACCTTATGATATCAAAAAATATGCCATCTTGTTGCTGTAAAGCGCATTAAATGCATTCATGTCATTAAAATCGAGTTCGTTGAATGGTAATTGCTAGGGACTTGGTTAAAGGTTAAGCTTTCTAATTTTAGGTAATTGCCTTCATTAAGTAAATGGTTGATCCATGCATTAAAAAATCCCTTCCTGACATTTTAATTAGATTTACATAATTTATGAACATTCTATTAAAAAGCTTAATTGCTTGAAAAGTTCGATCTCCGAGATAATGCAAATTAATATTTTAGAGGTTTATAAAAGATGAATGCGCTGATTTATAAACGACAACTACAAAATTATTTTTCTGAACGACGAGTTATGACTATAATGTTCTAAGGTAGCTACAAATATTTCGAAAAGCAACATGCATTTACCACACATTAAAATTTTTTATACTTTTGATAAGTCAAAATGGGAGATTTTAAAAAAAAATCAAACCTCTTATTATACAAACAACATTAAAATATTTATTTTTCTACTACATAATCTCCCCTACTTCTATGAACTTAGTTAATTCTTAAGAATATTTTGAATTTCCTCTTGGAAGAAACACTTTTTGATCTCAAGCGCAGCCACCCTGTTAGCATTTAGTTTCAAAGCATCGTCAGCACAGCAGACCAAAAAGGAGGGACCCACTGGAAGCAGTGTTGGGTGCTCCAACAACTGAAATGCCCTGAATGGTTTCCTCGGTCATATGTGAACTAGCACTGAAACAAAATTACGATTTTTGAAATTTCTCTCGCCTCTTGGAATTGATGAACAAACGCGGACTTTCCATATCCTTAGTGTTGTCTAACAATAGAGCACTCGTATTGAATTGGCTTAAAATCATTGCCAATCAGAGCTAGGCAATAAAATTTCAGAGTAAAATCACCACTCTCGACACATGCCGTGATTACGTAGCCAACTAAAAAGATAGGCCCCGGCACTGTAAAGTCACCTGGTCAAAGTAGGTCTAGCATCAATGTAGTCTTCATTGTTTCCATCATGGATTTTAACAATCAGTATTTTTTCGTTTGTTGGAAACAATGAAGGTTGGGTTTTTGTTAGACCTATTTTAGCCAGGTGACTTTTCAGAGCCTGTCCTTTTTGTTGGCTACGCCTTGATTAATAATGACGCATTCAGTTCTTTGTTAGGGTTGTAATTAAATAAGGGAAAACAAAAATGACCATTTACTTTTTGACTTACCTTCATTATTTTTTTATGCTTTATTCACCCTTTGCTAATGAGGTTTATTTATTTTACATAAATACTTAAACTTTTTTTTTCTTTAATCGCCACATATAGACCGTCATATCTTGTATTGGTGGACAGCTGGAGTTGACATAAAAGAAAATGGTCATTGGAAATGGACGAATAGGCCCGGAATGATGTTGTATAAGCGGTGGTGCGGGGGAGAGCCTAAAAAACTGAGCAAAAACTACAATTGTATGCGACTAATTCCTGGGTGCTGGGAAGCTGCCAATTGCGATTACAAGTATAAATTCATATGCGAATTACCAAACATGGACGATTAATAAACAGAACTGGTAGATATTGCTTTAGGTATATTAAATAATTGTACTCTACAGCAATTCTACTGTTTTATCGAGAACAAAATTTAAAATTTAGAAAACACATTTAAAGATAAATTCCTATGTTTGTATAAAATTTCTTGTCGCTTAAAATTTAATTATTTGTATTTAATGTATTTGTTAATATAAAAGCAATGAAAAATTGACAAATAAAATACAAAAAAATCATGTTACAAAAATTTTTTATAATATTCCCCTCATAATAATAAGCAATTGATTTTATTTCAATGATCATTTGAAATTTACTTCCTCAATGGCAGAATACTAACTCAAAAAATGATAAGGAGGAGATCTTCATCTGTTCTTGATAATACCATGGTTATTAGAAGTTATCAGAAGTTACTAACTTCTAATAACCATGATAATACTCTAGATTAGCGATATTATAGTAACTAGAAGAATAGTGTGGCAACGGCTACTACTCGCAATGCTACGTGGTTGATTCCCGATTTGATGATAGTAGCGGTGGTGCTGCAATCGACATAGATGCGAGTTACCCGGGAGATGAGATGGAAATCTTAGGATTTAAGAGGGTTTTTTCAGCTATATTTCGGGCGACGACTTAAGTTTATTTATAAAAATTTTGTGTGTTTCAGATAATTGTCTTCCACAGAACTTGAGAATACTCTTTAACGTTAAAATAAATGAAAAATATCTGCTATTATAAATAAGTTGAAATATAAGATCAGAGATGGATGAAGGTATGGAATAAGATAAAGCATGGAACATGAGCCCTTCCGAGCCAGAGAAATTACATTTTGAGTAATTAATCATTAAACATAGATCTGCTAAATTAAGTCTAATAAAATATCAACATAAAATATAATTATAATATAATGCTGTACACAGCTGGCTACCATACAAATGATAAAAAATGAATTTTCACAGGAGAAAAAATTCAAGAGATGGGGCGTTCGCCCTGTAACTCGGAAGTTCTCATATGTGGAATGCACAATATTGAAAAATATATAGATATACAAAGAGAATATCTTTTTTCATATAAAATTCATTTATCACATGAATAACAACCAAATTACTTTTTTATGTGATGAGAAAATATTAAATATCAGATATTTTAAGTTAATAGTTTTAAAAAAAATTTTCTTATTATTTTTAAAAAAAGGAAGATATATATAATAAATTTGTATTTAAAGCTGTTTTGATTGCATTTCGTTATTTAAAAATAAGGACTTTTTAAAAATAATTCTGAATTTCTTAGATTTTACATAAAGAAAAAAATAAATGAGAAATATGGACAGAAAAGTGGTTCTTGAAATTTTAGAATGCAACAATAAGAAGGGAAGGGCTGCTATTTTATTGCAAAACTAAAATCAGATGAAGAAATCAAAAAACTTATCTAAAGAAAATAACTCAGTGTGAAACGGTCGTATATTTCACTATATGATAACTGAAAAAGAATAAAGTCATTTGAAATTAAAAAATACTGCAAAATCATCTCTAAATTAAAAACAAAAAGGGGGGAAGGTCGAAATATTATTAAAATGGTATATTATTTAATGTTCTGGAATGAAAATGAAATAATAAATCAAATTTATAAATTTTACGAAGAAATTAATAATGGAGCCTTATTGATGTAAAACTCTGGATGTTTAGCTACTATGTTGATGTAGCTGCCATCTGGCGGCATCATCATTCGAGGAATCAGATTTGAACGCTCGCTGCACTATTCTTCTAGCCACTATAGCGATATCCCTGAAAATTTGATACTAGTGCTCGCCATCGAACCCAGTGCTCTTTATACTGAAAAAAAAAGTTTTCAAAACCTGTCCTATTGTAAAACACCCTTATGAGCTCTTCAAAACACCGGTTTCCATCTTCGCCCCTTGAACGTTACTTCTTATGTAGTTGAAGAGCTTTTTCTATGTAATGTTAGTTGTTTTTGGTGAAGAATAAGAGTCATTCACTAAGTGCGTGCTTCCATCCAGTGACAGAATGCAGAATTCATTTCTTTAACTGGTTCATTCAGGTGAACTAAAAAAAAGTTGGTTGTTCATTACTTATTATTTTCGTCTATAATTTATTATTTATACATAAGATAAAAATCTTTTCATAATATTTATTCATACCCTTATTAGGCAATATCATATACTTATCTTTTCTACCCAGAAATGTCAGATGCTAAGTTTCTATTTCCGTTTAGTGGAATTTAATTTCTGTATTAAAATGTAGTGGAATTCGAAAATTATTTACACTTCACAATAAATTTAGCAACTGAATAAGACACGCCAAATCCATAGCATTAAAACTTACTCCGAAAATAGCTATGCGTTTTTGCTTTGTGTTTTTTTTAATGCACGTATTATTCATATATAATAATGTATATATTTTGATATACGATACTGGCAGAATGCAAGTTAAGACCAAACAGAACAATTAAACATAGCTTTATATACAGGGTGAATTCTTTAAAAGTGGCCCGGCGCGAAATACTGCGCAGTAAGTTTTAAAATGACTTGTCATTCATGTCATATTGCGCAGTTGAGAGAGTGACATTGGTGTGCTTGATAGTCGTTTGTGCGAAGTGGCGAAAATGATGTTATCTCTGCAACAGCGCATTTTTGTGGTAGAGCACTATGCACGGCATGGGTCATGGAAACAGTGTGCAGATGAGTTTAAAATTAAGTTTCAAGTTGCTGCTGTGCCTGCAAAACCTTCTGCTAAGAGTGCAATGCAAAACTTAATTGCGAAATAGCATGCAACGGGATCAGTACTGAATGCAAAGAAAGTGCGCAAAAGGACGGTCCGTACGACAGCAACCATTGCTGCTGCTGAAGAACACATGCTACGCAGTCCCAAAACGTCATCACGGCGGCTGTCTCAGCAACTGGGTTTGTCTCAGTCAAGTGCAATGAAGGTCATGAAACAGGATTTACACTTACACCCCTTCAAAACAAACACTGTGCATCAGTTGCATGATGTGGACAAGCCGGCCAGGGTTCAGTTTTGGCTGAGCACCATTGCTCCGGAGGTGCTGGAGGAAGGGTATATGTTCATCTCAAATGAAGCGTGGTTCCATTTGTCCGATTACGTCAACTCACAGAACATGCGCCACTGGTCTTCCGTCAATCCGCATGTGTTCATGGAGTCTTCACTGCATCCACAAAAAATTGGAGTGTGGTTTGGTGTCTCCGCCTGCCGCATCATCCCTGTGTTCTTCAATGAAACTGTGAATAGTGACCGTTATGTGCACAACATCTTCAACATGTTTGCCGCACAACTTGCCAATGCTTACTTTCAGCAAGATGGTGCAACAACCGATTCTGCACACGCAACACTTGCCCGTATCCAGGAAGTGTTCCCACTCGAACATGTGATCAGTCGAGGAACAGAACAGCCTTGGCCCTCACGGTCGCCAGACCCATCGATCTGCGATTTCTTCCTCTGGGGTGCACTGAAAGGTGTGGTCTAACAGAACAGTCGCCGACCTTCAACAAAACGTCCAGGCAGCCATTCAGGCCATTCTAGCGGAAACCTTTGCTCGTGCCTCGAGATCAATGGAGGACACTTACTTGCACTGATCTTTGATCATTGTTATCTATTTTCATGCCCATTTTTACACATTGTTCACCGGGCCACTTTTAAAAAACTTAGCCTGTATAAGAAATATACTGTATATCCCGGCGTAAAAGATGTTACCCTCCCACAATGATGGTAACTGAATGAAACATCAAAAATCTTAATTTCATTAATGATGTCTTGTGATACAGCGGTGAGGAAATCGTCATATGGCTTCAACTTCTTTTCCTTCTTTATTTTGCCACAAATAGTTGTCCTCCGTTTCATCCAGTCCATCTGACTTACAAAAAAAACTTCTTGAAAGATTTTCTACGTTTATATCATTCTAGGCTGTTATACCGAAAATACACAAAATGCCTAATCCCGGAGCACGCATATTGCCAGCTGTCGTGTAAGACTTTTTTCTAGGATTCATCCATTCTTTTCATGAAAATTAACAGGGTGTTGAAGCTTCAAGCATTTTCTTTCATTCGTTGATGTGACGTTGTTCCAATTTATGTCATAGGAGTTCAGTGGGGTCATAATTTCGATGCTCTGTGCAAGACAGCCCATTTCTTCAATCCGTCTCCACAAACCATTCTCCTTGTTATAATACATTGTCATTCTAGGACAGGAATGGTCCAAACCCAAACTTTGCCACAATTCTGCACGAATTTCCAAAATGTGAAGGTAAACTTGCACCGCCACCTCCGAACTTCACAGTGCGCATCACGAAGTCAGCCATGAAGCATTCTCCAGATATACACCAGACCCAAAATCGTCCATCTGATTGCCAGAGTGTGAACAGAGAGTCGTCACTCCATAAGCCACGTTTCCATTGTTCCATGGTTCAGTTTCGTGTTTCATGGTGTCCACCATATAAAAATTGAAGAAAACGCCCGAATTCCATCATGTTATTTTACATCGTAGTTACGTTCTACCTATTTGTATATTCAACTGACAGTCGTCCGTTTAAAGGGATACAAATAGAAGATGGAAATTGAATCACTAAATGTCCACATCAGTTGAAGGTTCATTATAAAACTTCAAGCAAAACTTCTGACATTGTTCAAAATATCTCCTTTTAGGATGAAAAAAAAAACAGTGCCATCAAATGGCAGGGAATGGGAAGTAAAATTCTTAGACTAGATGTTTTGGCACTCTGAATTCACAGAAACAATAAGCAAAAGCGTTTCAGGAAAGATATATTAAATGCTTGGCAAAGTCTGCTTAAACCATCGTTTCTCAACATTTTTGTCTATGCGGAAGCTTCAAATAATATCCATGTTCTAGGAACCTCTATATACGAGGGTGGATCAAAAAGTAAGTTACAATCTGAAACAGTAAAAACAGATCCAAGTTAAGATCCCATACACGCATTTTGAGGAAACGTTCACCATTTATTTCACTTTTCTACATAATCACCCAACAATTGTAAACACCTGTCTGAACATGAAATTAACTTTTCCATGCTGCTGCGGTAAAAATCCGCTCCAGCGTTTCTCAACTAAGTTTCGCTGTGTCTTACGTGAGCGAACTTGGAGCGAAACGGATCACAGCGAAAATATCAAGGGCATTATTTCTGTGAGAGTCTCTTACGTGAGCGAATCCTAGCGCCGAGAGGTTGAGGTGACAAAGATGCAGGTGGGAAGAGCGAACGAAGCGGTGTCACCCATAATGCTCGAGGAAAACTTGATTTCCTGCATACAGGAAAGACCAAATCTGTGGGATCAAAGAAATAAAAATTTCCATAACCATCTTTTAAACCACCAAGAATGGAAATTAAAAATTAATTACGTGAAATGGAAATTGAAAAATTGTGAATAAGATTAAATTTGTGCTTGCAAAACTTCATTGAACTGATTCTTAAAAAATTACTTTGAAGGCACATCTATTAGAGCAATTTGGAAAATTTTTAATTTCCTATTTGATTATAAGGCCAGTTTTTCAATATTAGACCAATATTCGAATTGGATGACCTTGGGGAGAGTCCTTATTAGGAGCTTTAGCATAAAAGCTACTTATAAGAATGCGCCCTTGGTCTGTACGTTTATCTGGCCGGCCGTCCGCCGTTTGGACGATAACTTGAAAACGGATTAACTTTTTTAAATTCTGTTTTCAGAAATATGACCATCAAAGTCTTATCTCGGCCGTATCAACTTTTCAGACTTTTTCGTAAACCCCCTTCAAGCCGAATTCACGTGCTAAAACAGTGAGTGTAAAGAATACCAAGCTAATGGCATGTCATATAACAATCGATTTATCAAGAAGGAATACATTGTTACTTTCTGTTCATCTTTTAAGCATTACTGACATCGGCGCGCGCACGTGAAATCGCTTTGTCGATGCACGATTGCTCAAGTGCTCATAATCTATATTCAGTTGCGAAAAATAGAGATAATTATTGGTTTTATAATGGCTTAACTGTGTACCCCTTCATAATTTCTACATTTTTTGAGGTAGAAGGTTGAAATTCGGAATGTAGCTTCCTAGGGGCATGTCCATCTGCACTATTTAGTTTGGTATTGATTGGTACACTGGGGTCGGAATTACGGGGGTGGGATTGAGATAGGACAACATATCTATGCGCTATTTAAGTACGTAAAGGCGTGAAATTCGGTATCCAGATTCCTCTAGGCAAGATCTACAATACTATGAAGTTTAGGCCCAGGTGTTCCATTGGGGTCGGATTTGCGGGGGTGGTAGTCACGTGGTCTTTAGAACTATGCCAACATTTGGCTTGTGATATATCATATGTTCGGAAATGATAAGAAAGGAAAGAAAATACGAGCTTTTTTTACATTTTCTACATATTACGTTCAAGAAAATTAATTTTTGATTAAAAAATTTGGGGAGAGGTAAAAAGTGCGGATAAAGGGGTAAAAATAGATTACTTCAGGATCTGCTACTTGCCTTACCCTACTCGGGGGGAGGGGAGCGGGGATTAACTTTTTTAATAAATGTATAAATGTATTTCTCCTTCAGTGCTAAAGCTCCTCCTTGGAATGTTTACAAGATTTTATTTTTTATTTAGAATAGAACTTCATTAAGGTAACACCAAGCCAGTTTCCAGGAATTTTTCAAAGGCGGTCTCGACTTCTCAAAGGTGAGGTTTATTTATCTTAATTAATCCTCCACAAATAAAGAGGGCCAAGCTCCCGCTAAACTCCAAACATGTCTTGGTGATTTGGATAAGTTTGCTTGATGCGGAGAAATAAAATAAAATAATAAACTAAAGTAAATAAAAAAAGAAAATACAATTCCATTTTTTCTTCTTCGTTTGGTATAATTTTACATAAAGAGTTCTCCATTAGCAGAAAACGACGCGCAGAGGAGTATTTAAGTCAAATTTCTGGCCAAAACATCATGACAGTATTTTTACGATGGAAATTAACTGAAAACACAATTTTCAAATGAAAAGAAGTATATTTTAATTGATTAAACATTTATTATCATCATTATTATTATTATAAATATGATTTAAAGCACTCAGTTTTAGCCATTTTGTTTTAGCCATTGCTGATTTTTTTCCTCAAACCGGTCACGTTTTCGGCAAGATTCTTCCCATTTTTTCTTGAAACCACTTTTATCCTGTTTCAGTATTTGGACAGCGAACTAATTCAATGATTTTTTCTTCCGTAAACGAAATTTTTTGGTCCAAATTTTTCCTAGGGCAATCTTTAATGACACCATAAAGTATTTCTCTAGTCAAATTCATTTTCTCTGAAGAATCTGAAAATAAATTAAATATAAAAAGTCGTACATTTTTCTTAAGATTTAAGGTAATGCTGAACACGTTTTTAATTCTGTAATTTGATTCTGTTTCATTTGTCTTTGAAAAAAGGGCGCAAACATGTGCAAGATAAACGTGTCATATAACCATCGAAACTTTGCATTGCTATCATTACTTTTGCCCGACAAAGCGCGACACTTAAAGAAAAAGCTTTGTGTTTGAAAAGTCAAGCTACAAATAATTACTATTTTTAAATGCAAATATGATATACAACTGTTTAACTATGTGAATGACAAAATGGAAATTAAACATAATACACACCTTCCATATTTATCATAGGCCTTAATTCCAGTGACGAATACAGTGAACATACATTTGACAGCACATTAACTCTGGAGCAACAGGACCAGCTGTGTGACAGCAACTAGCCGTACTTGATTGCGACTGACTCGTCAATTTTGGCAAAGTGGGAAGTCTCAAGTGCGTGTTTATGACTATAGCTGTTTAACTCAACATAAAAATAACTTTTTGTACTAAACAATAGATTTCAAAATGTCGACTTTTGGCCAAGTTTGTCCATAGTAATACTCTTCTGTGCGACGCTTACGTACAGATAGCATGACTGTCATAAAATAATCTGACTGATATCGCTGTATTAATTTCTTTAGCTCGCCGCACTAAAATCGCTCTCACTTTTCGCTCACGTAAGACACGCCATCCGCTTCTCTTTAATTCGCGCATTTTTCTCCTCAATTCGCCCGCTTATTCGCGTCGCTCCAAGGTCGCTCACGTAAAACACGTACATGTACGAGGGGAGTTCAATAAGTAATGCAACACATTTTTTTTCTGAAAAAAGGGGGTTGTTTTATTCAGCATTCAAATACACCATGTTATTTCCCAATCTTTTAGCTACACAACACTATTTTTCAACGTAATCTCCATTCAATGCTACGGCTTTACGCCACCTTGAAGTGAGGGCGTGTATGTCTGCACGGTACCATTCCACTGGTTGATGTCGGAGCCAACGTCGTGCTGCATCAATAACTGCTTCATCATCCGCGTAGTGCGTCCCACGGATTGCGTTCTTCATTGGGACAAACAGATGAAAATCCGTCGATCTGCTCGAATGAGAGTGTTCGCATGTTCCGACATTGCAGGAGTCAGAGCTGTGCACGGACGGCCAGCTCGCGGGAGATCAGACAGTTTTGCTTGACCTTGCGGCGACGATGACACACGCTTTGCCCAACGCATGCTTTTGTCCACTGCCAATCACCGTAGACATTCTGCAAGCGCCTATGAATATCTGAGATGCCCTGGTTTTCCGCCAAAAGAAACTCAATCACTGCCCGTTGTTTGGAACGCACCTCCATTGTAGACGCCACTTTAACAGCTCACTATAGCGCTGTCACATATCGGACGTCAATGAAACTTTACGAGACGAAGCGGAAATGTTTGAAAATGCTCCACAAGAAATGTCCAGTTTTTTCAACCAAAATTGGCCGAGAAAAAAAATGTGTTACATTACTTATTGAACTCCCCTCGTAGTAAGCGTTCTGGCGATTTCTTTAATTTTGATCCGTCGATTGTCCAGACTCATCTCATTAACACGGCAATGTGCTCGGGAGTGTTGGACGTGGATGGTCTTCCAGTGCGGTATTCGTCCGTCAAATCTGAGTGCCCATTTTCGAATTGCTGACACCACTTCACAAGACGAGAAATCACATTATTCTCGTAGACAATGGAAATTTCCTTATGGATTTCAGTACAATTTAAGCCTTTTGCCCACAAAAAAGGAATGTTTCGCGAATCTTCAAGTTGGAATGTACAACCAGTTCCTGCGCCAGTTCCTCTTGCGTACGCAGTAAACGCGTGAACACGTGGGATCATACCAAGTTGCAATTGAAGGGCTTATTGCAGTAATGTGATAAGCTACACATGTGATGAAATCGAGATTTTTACTGTAGAATATGTAAAAATGCCAAAGGTACACACGTAGCAAGTAGCTTGAAAATATGCCGGTAGAAGGCAAGGCTAGCATGAAAATACTGTTACTGCAATAAGGAAGCATGTGATAAGTCACTGGGCGAAAATGGCTGCCAGAGACGATCATGTTTCCAACTGTGAAATATTAGAAGAATTGGAGGCTTCCGCAGACGAAGTGGGAAATCATTTGTTTTGCAGTGATGACAGTGCGGTTTACAAAGACTGGATGCCAAGTGATTATGGCAGCAGAAGCTCTATTAAGGTAAATATGGGCTATTGTTTGTATTTGTGGCTTATCAGGCTTATAGGTTTGTAAGACTGAGGCTTGTCATTTTATTGTGCAGTTGGTGGTAAATTATTAGGTGGTATTACTTTTCGGTAAGAAGTCACCGGCAGTTATCACATTACTGCAATAAGCCCTTCAATTATAGACATACAGGCAACATCCTTAAAAACGGCGAATGATGTCGGCGCTCTTCGATCACAGATGGTGCTGAGTGTAAATTACTTTATGATTCACCCTTGTAATAATTACAGCGTGATCCAAAAATCAAGAAAACTTTAAAACTCAATAATTCGCACACGAATGCAGATGAAAAGATTCGGTTTTCACAGAAACGATTGAAATGAATTCTAGATGGCGTTGTCAGGTTACAGACATCAATTTATGCACATTTTCAGACTATAAAAAAGCTGTGTTGCTGACTTGAACATTTGTAGCCGATAGTTAATCCGGCATCTTACCATATGAAACTGGTAAGTTTTAAAGTTTTTCCTGACTTTGGATCATCCTATATAATATTCGATTGGATGCAGCAATATTTCTAGATGTCATCGAGTAGGGTTCAAAATAATTCTTGGTTGCCTCCTTGCTGGCAATGGCATTGCTTCAGCTCGATAAACTTTTCGAACGAATTGGTTTAATTGTTTACGTAAGTTTGAGAGAACCAATTGCACGGGATGCAAGGATGCCACTTGAAATTGACAGCTGACGTAAATCTTCGGACATGAATCATCTTATTGCAGAAGGTTTCTTGTTTCATCGATTTCTTCCCGACAAATAGTGTGATATCGCTTTTCAGGCAGAATAACATAATGGGCCGACATGATCACCGACATCTCATCTATGATTAGAAAGCTTGATTTCTTGATCTCATCATCGAACTTCTTCGTATTCTCACCAGTTAGTTCGTGGACTTGGTCATGTCGAAGGACAGTAAACATTAATGAATAGTGTTTCGCCGTCGATGCTTACGGAAGTTCATCCGAATATCACCAGTGGAGAGACAAAAACGGCCAGCTACATCTACTTCTAATAATTTTTATCTTCAGAATCTGGGCATTTTAGCACTATTTCATATTTTACAAAAGTTATACTCAAAAAAAATCAGAAGTCGCAAACAAGATATTTTACAAAAAGATACAGAACTTCTGCATGAATTTTGTTTCGCTATGTTTCAGTTTTGTTAAAAGTATTTTTATTCAATAAATTTCAATGGGACCGCCTTGCAAATCTAGGTATAGCCCACAGCACCCCTCCACGGTCAGGGAAGACTATCTCCAACAGAGCTGCTATGATTTCAGTAAATGTGACTCGTTTTAATTCTCAATGCTGTGAATCATCAGCTGGTAACCTTAGACTTGATAAATTCCCAGATATAAAGCTTTAACGGTGTCAAGTCTGGTGTCCGGGGTCTCAAAGTTTTACAAATGTGTTTCTTGAAACTCCTAATCCATATTTCGCCACATGGTACTCGACCATCATCTATACCAAGAAGAAGTGTCTGGTTTGGCACCAGTGGGGTCTACTCTTGTATGCTTCTGCAGTGAACGGTACACATTATCTTGCCCAGCTGCGTGGATACGACGAAGAAAAGTGCTATTGAACACAGGTCTTTGCAAAGAAATGTGCATGTTCCTCAGGATATCACGAAAGGTGGCATTTGCTGCACGTGCAGTGCGCAGATCTTCCCTTGCATTCGTTCTCCGTGGAGCTCTGGACGTGCACAAAGAGTTCTACATGGTCTTCTCGTTACCGACGAACGCACATTGAAACTGTGCTGATTTCACGCCCCCTCAGTGACTACATGATGTGACCAACTAGCCTTGTATAGACCATATAATGAATCAAATGATAAATCTTGTAGAATCATACGGGCTCAGCTGATGAAACATCCCGCGCTGACGCTGCATACGGACTGTCAGATTACTGAACTTTGCATCCAATATCAGAAGAAAACTTGGATAGGAGACTCCATGCACTAGGGGAGTACGGTATTTGACAACGCCAGACTGCCGCATAACGTTGTAGAAAGATCTGTATTTTTGATCATTTACAGGTTCTTATGTTTGTTTTCCGTAAAAGCAGGTTGACTTGGCTCATTTGCGTTATCGGTTATTGTTTTGCGTTATTGTTTTGAATGAACCATAAGTAATTCTTTTGGTACACGTTGTTTCAAGGTACTGACTTCAAAATGGCAATAGTTTTAACAATAAACGATGTGGATTCATGCTAGAACCACTGTGCAAGCGAAGCAAATAAAAACTCGATGGTGGTTTCAGAGTGAAACCACTTCGCTGGAAAGGGCTACCTGTATTCTTGAATTTTCGTGCATTTCATAAAGACTTTTTTTCCTGTGTGTAGAAAAAATTGCGAAAGTACTATATTATTGATAAATTTAAAAACAATATAAAAACGCCGTAAAAAATAATGTACAGACATGGCTGTTATCCCTGAAAATTTTACGATTTACTATTTTTCGTTATTCATTTTTGTCATATTTAAGGTTAAAGGGTCGAACGATCTGAAATAAAAATAAAGATGACGTCTAAACAAAATCCAATTTCAAAAAAAATACTTATATTTTTTGAAAAATTTTATGAGGAAATAAAAATCTTTTTATAGCTTACCAAAAACTTAAGTGAATTGCCTATATCCAATATAAAAAAATCGTTCTACCCCCCCCCCCCCCATTTTCCAACAGAATATTGATTTTTTTCCTCAGTTGAAAACTGTAACTTCAGGCTTTAGAGCCAGTTGACACTAAATTCGTCTTTGTAATGATAAAGCAATAGAAAAATTACCCAGTTCAGCAAAACATTTTTTTGTTTGGTGCCTGGAATGTTAGAACTGATTTTGATTATACAGGGTGAGTTTTTTAAAAGTGGCCCCGTGAACAACGTGCAAAAATGAGCATGAAAAGAGATAACAATGATCAAAGATCAGTGCAAATAACCTAGAGTAGGTGCTGGAAGCGTCCTCCATTGACCTCGAGGAACGTGTGAAGACGTGTCCTCATGTTCCTGAAGGCACGAGCAAGGGTTTCCGCAGGATTGATCTGAATGGCTGCCTGGACGTTTTGTTGAAAGTCGGCGACTGTGCGCGGATTGTTCTGGTAGACCACACCTTTCAGTGCACCCTGGAAGAAGAAATCGCAGATCGATAGGTCTGGCGACCGTGATGGCCATGGCTGTTCTGTTCCTTGACTGATCACATGTTCGGGTGGGAACACTTCCTGGATACGGGCAAGTGTCGCGTGTGCAGAATGGGCTGTTGCACCATCTTGCTGAAAGTAAGCATTGGCACCGCTCGTCATCAGTAAGTTGTGCGGCAAACACGTTGAAGATGTTGTGCACATAACGGTCACTAGTCACAGTTTCATTGAAGAACACAGGGATTGTGTGGCAGGCGGAGGCAGCACACCACACCGCAATTTTTTGTGGATGCAGTGGAGACTCCATGAACACATGCAGATTGACAGAAGACCAGTGGCGCATGTTTTGTGAGTTGACGTAACCGGACAAATGGAAACACGCTTAATCTGAGATGAACTCGTACCCTTCCTTCAGCATCTCCGAAGCAATGGTGCTCAGGAACCATTCACAACTGAACCCTGGCCGGCTTATCCACATCATGCAACTGATACACAGTGGTCATTTTAAAGGGGTGTAAGTGTAAATCCTGATTCATGATCTTCATTGCACTTGACTGAGACAAACCCAGTTGCTGAGATTGCCGCCGTGGTGACGTTTTGGGACTGCGTAGCATGTGTTCTTCACCAGCAGCAATGATTGCTGTCGTACGGATCGTCCTTTTGCGCACTTTCATTGCATTCAGTACTGATCCCGTTGCATGCCATTTCGCAATTAAGTTTTGCATTGCACTCTTAGCAGGAGGTTTTGCAGGCACAGAACCAATTTGAAACTTAATTTTAAACTCATCTGCACATTTTTTTTATGACCCATGCCGTGCACAGTGCTTTACCACAAAAATGCGCTGTTACAGAGATAACACCATTTTTGCCACTTCGCACAAACGACTACTATGTACACCAATATCACTCTTTCAACTGCGCAATATCACATGAATGACAAGTCATTTGAAAACTTACTGCGCAGTATTTCGCGCCGGGCCACTTTTAAAAAACTCACCCTGTATTTGATGTGTTGATTCCAAATATGAAAACAGTTTCTCTCTATCAGCTATAGTTTTTGAGATAGAGCGCCACTAACTTAATGCGCTTTTGCTATTTGTTATGGTACAGAGGTGCGACGTTGATATAATAGTCTCGGAATAAGTTCGTGGCGTTTTACCCGATAGATGGCGACGAATTTTACTAAAAAAAAACCGCTATGATTATCAGCGCCAAAATTATCTAAAAAGAACGTACCTTGGATACTTTGGCGTTAAGCTTGGTGGCCAAGACAAAACGTGGGCACCACACGTTGTGTGTAAAATTTTTACGGAACACTTATGGCAATGGACTAATGGACAAAGGAGAAGTCTGAAATTTGGTGTGCAGATGGTTTGTAGAGAACCCGGAAACCACATTGATGACTGCTATTTCTGTATTGTGAATATTACTGGCATCAATATCTCGATGAACAAATATGAAGTTATTTTTGAATTCTACACCCTAAAATTACCTATGAACAATTGAAAAATCGCCGGCACCATAATGTGTGTTGACCTGTGTTATGGAAAAATAAAATTTAGTTTGTTAGAAATTTATACCTAAGTAATAACAAACAAAAAACCGTTTAGAAATATTTGATCCTTAAGAGGTTGTTGGTTGAAAGAAGACGATTATGATGCGTTAAATATTTTTAAAACTTTAACAAAACTATTTGCTTTTTTAATCCACAAAATGCGAATCACCAGTGAGCCTAAGCATTAATTTGCCTCCGATATGTCAATCAACAGTAAGATCTTCACTTGATGAGATAAGAAACTTCAAATCTTCCTTAGCCTTAAAGTCAGAAATGATTGGTTGGTTTTGGTTTGTTTGATATTAACGTCCTTTTCAACTGCCATGGTCATTTCAGGACGGCGTTATAGGGGCCGCAAATTTTGCCTCGCAAGGGTTCTTTGACGTGCAGCCGGCAAACGACTACACGGGACCAACGGCTTTACCTCCCTTCCGAAGGAAGTGCGTGATCTCAGAATTTTCCTCCTGAAAAAATCCTCGTCGTCCTCGGCCGGAGTCGAACCCGCGTCCTCGGGCATCAGAGGCGGTCACGCAACCACTGAGCCACCGAGGCCGATAAAGTCAGAAATGAGTTTAAAGCAACGCGTTCACGAAATTGCTATCATCATTATCATGTTGCTTTCTATTCCGCCGGTTCCGGGGTATTAAGTCCTCTTTTGATCTTCAAATTGAAAATTGAAGATCACTAAGGGTTTCGTGAAAAATATCCTCAGGGCAAGGGAGGATTGTGCACGTTCAACCCCAAACTGCTTCCTGGTGAACGAACTCTTCTCGTAAGATAAATAAACACGAGCTTTCGAAACTCAGGAAAAAGTCTTAAGATATTCTTTTTCACAGGCATGGTAAGTTTCATACCTTTTCAAATCATGAACTGGTAAAACTTTCATAAATAATTAATCTCATTTTCAACATGAAAATTTAAATTTTTTATAATTTTTTTAATTACATGTTAATTTTATAATATTTGAAATGCAGCTTGAGCATAATTAAAGTTCACATTTCAAAAGGCCCTGTAGGAGGATCTATTGGTCATAATGATTTCAAATTTGGCATGAATACTCTTGAAGCAACTGAATTTGTTCTGGCAAAAGATTAAAAAAAAACTAATTAAATTGAAGAGAAGCGTACAAATCGAGAACACCGAAATGTCACATAAGAGATGTTCAATTTAGTATATTTCATTTTCTGATAAGAGCTGAAATCACAAAAACAGTGTGCTCAACAACACAATAGATCATATATAAGAAAACGTTTTCTGCGATTGTTCTTCTCTCTAATGTCAATTTACTTAAAAATCACGAAACATTCGCAGATATGAAGATATTCGTTACAGTGCCAATGAATATTAACAATTTTGATTCAATGTTTTTTTAAAATGTCCTATCGCTATCTGAAATTGATCAAAAAATTTTCTCTGTGAAAATTAATTCATTCTATCTGAAAATTGGGCAGGGTGATCCAAAAGTCAGTTCACCCAAAGATATATATACAAAGTGAGTCAAAAATCTGTTACTCTCCATACAATTTCAAAACGAGTGGAGATACAACAAATTTGTTGCAGGCAACGTATAGGAAATTAGGTAGGGGATAAACAATGGTGGTGTCAAATTTGATCTTTGACCTCGAATTTTGCACCTTGCAATTTGTAACTGTATAACCGTTACAGGTAGAGAAAAATTTCTAATTATATAGTTGTAGAGCTCAAAACGCTGATATTAACAAAAAAATAGGCGTAAAAATAAACCTACAACTAAGTGAAATTTTAGAGCTCAAGCTACGTTGAGTTTTGTCAATGAATGAAGTGCTCAGTGTTGTGTCCTTCTGCAGCAACGCATAAAAAGCCCATAAGAGCCCAAAAAAAGCCACGACCCGCCAAAAAAATCCCAAACCGCGAAGTCAAAATTTTACAAGCCAATTGTTTTTAAAAGAAGCCCAATTTGCTGTTTATAGCCCAATCTGGCAACACTGGCAATGGACCCGTCATGTACCGTACCCACTGTTCAAGCCTCTGGAGAAGTGTTATGTTCTGCAGGGTGACTAGCGACCGGGAAAAGTCAGGGAATTTTACCAAAAATCAGAGAATTTTACAAAATCAGCAAAAAAATACGAAATAGGATCGAAGAATTTGAAAAATATCAATAATATTCTATCAAGATCAATTTTTTTTTGCTGCTTATGGTCAGGGAAAATAACGTGATCTACCTGGACAAAATCAGGGAAAACTCAGGGAATTTTACGGAATCGTTTTGCTGGACACCCTGGTTCTGGGATTAGTTCTGCTGGGCTCAGCAACATTGTATAGTAATAAAATGAAATCTCCAGAATATCTAAGATTATTGAGTGACCATCTTCTACCCTTAAAGCAGTACTTCTTTCCCGAAGGTGATGACAGTGAAACTTATAATATTGATTGTAAATCTCTACAATAAAGCATTGGTGTTTGTGTAGTAGTCGACTAGTAACAGTTTTACTCCTTAAAAATAACAATGATAAAAATGTTATTGGAATCTTTGGAAATTGTAAACGATAGCTTGCAGATTGTATTTTTAGAACTTACCTTTAAAATATCTTGGATTCTTGCTTTTTCCAATCACTAATAATCCTTCTTTATCACCAGTCATTATTTGCATAGATCAAGACTTCACACGATTCTTTGACGTTTTGCAACCTTTTGCATCATCAAATTGGAACTTTTGCACCATCAAGTCTGTTCAGGTAACGCACGATAATGAAGTCCGGTCTCATCTGCGTTGTACACATTCGTTGGAGAAAACTCTGAACAAATTTGGGGCCATTCGTTAATTAATCAATTATTCTCATGTTTTTTCCAGCGGTGAAACCTTCCATCTGCCGCAACAAAATTTGTTTTTTCCATTTTGGTTGCAAGTTCTTCAGCTTTCTGATTTACACGGGTATCTCTTTCACGAACGTCTGTAGTAAACCACATTTTCAACGCCTTTTTCTACCTGTTGATCCTTTCCCTTCCGATTTCTAAGCCTATTTACATTTTCATTTTGTACGATAGCATCCTCAATTGCATAACGTTTTTTCAAAATTTTGGAAAGGAGAGGTTGGGAAATTTTGAACTACTGCATTTCGTTGACTCATTTTCCTGTGTGACACAATTTGAGTTAAAAAGCTTGTCGGTTGAAAGTCGTGCGCGCGAAGTCGGAAATGTGTGTTTTGCTAGTCGCATGCAATCTGGTGTCGCTTCAAGTCGGTTGAAAATCGTGCGCGTCAAAGTCGGATATGTGTGTTGGCACCTTCAGGCTGGGAATAAGTCAAGAAAGAGTTCAACACATCATTGGACGTTTGGATTACAGAAAAATCTGTGCCAGATGGGTTCCCCGCAATTGACGGACGTGATGAAGGAACAGAGAAAAAATCATGCTGAAGACATTCTCACCCAATATCGTCGAGAAGGGGACGATTTCGTGATGAATATTGCCACTGGCGACGAATCGTGGGTGCATCATTACGACCCAGAAAACAAAACTCAGTCCATACAGTATCGTCATCCAAGTTCTCCACCTCCAAAGACGTTCAAGACGTTTCCTTCAGCTCACAAAGTCATGCTCACAATTTGTTGAGACTCACAGGGCGTTATTCACAAGGAGTTCTTGGCAAAGGGGACGACGATTAATTCGGCTAGGTATTGCAACACCTTACGAGCACTCAAGCAACGTATCCGCAGAGTTAGGCCAGACAGGGATCTTTTCTTTTGCACCATGACAACGCAAGGCCACACTGCAGTCGAGAAACGATGCAAACAGTGAGAAGACTCAATTTCACCGTTGTTGCGCACCCTCCGTACAGCCCTGATCTGGCTCCTTCAGACTTTTGGCTGTTTCCAAAAATGAAAGAAGTCCTGAAAGGTCAACATTTTGTTAGTGATGATGAAGCTGAAGCCGCAGTGCTCAAAAGGATTAAGGACACACCAAAAACTTTCTTTTTCGACGGGATGATGCAGTGGATTCACCGTTTAGAGAAGTGTGTAGCGTTTAATAGAGACTATGTCGAAAAATAAACATATACATTTAGAGAGAAATAAATTTCTTACATTTTGATACCAGTTTCGTAATTTTATCCGGTATAGAACTTAGTTTATAGGCTTGGAGACCTTATTTATCAGTCGCCCCTCGCATAATTTTCATCTAAAATGTAACGAATTTCATTCCTTTGTACTATAAAATATTCAGCTGTTACATGGTGCCAGAAGTGGGGCTAAGTGCAAATTTAAAAAAGTATTCAGTGAGAACAGCAATAACAGTTAAATTTTTTTTTTGCTGAAAAGTGAAGTTAACATCAATCACTTATTAACATTTTTATAAATCTACTCAATCATTTTCCTAGAGTTGTTCAAACTGACATAAAGCTCCAATTACATTTTGTTTATTTATTACAGAAGTTTAATAATATTCTAAAACAACATCATTAATAACCATAATTTGTATTACAGTTAGGAGCATATTGATAGGTGCACCCCCAAAATGTATGAAAAACTAACATTTTTTAATACAATCGAACATAAACGGTTTGCTACAATCTTTTATACCAAAACAAAAGCAATATGTAACAAAAGCACTCCCATTCGGATCTATAAAAAATATATTGGCGTGCTATGATGCAGAGAGGCAGCCGCATCAGGAGACACCGTTCGGGATGGCCTAAGCATAAGCAAAAGGAGGGAGGTTTTTGGCAGCATTTGCAGAGACTTGCATCATATTGAGACAATCTACCACTCGCCCTTGGTAGTTGCATATTCTTGTGTTAATTTTGAGAGTTCATGGTGTTTTATTATCCTTGCTGAAAATTGAACCTTAACGTCGGAAAATGCAAAGCTCTGTACTTCAACAAAAAGCTTAAGCCTCCCTTGGATTTTCTTGTGCTATTCAATAAGAAACTCGAATTGGTTGACAGCTACAAGTACCTTGGCGTTATCATCAACTCAAGACTCTCCTGGAATCGTCACGTAACTTACGCTCTGAACAAAGCGAAGAAGGCTAAGTACAGTCTTATAGCTCTCCTGGGTAGAAACAGCGCCCTCAGCATCGACAATAATTTACTATTATACAAGATAGTGATTCAGACCATCCTCCTCTATGGTATACCTGCGTGGGCAACCATATGTAAAAGCAGATGGAGTGAACTCCAGTCTTTCCAGAATGTTACCCTGAAGACCATTGCCCAGCATGGAAGAAGGACCGTAAAAAGTCATTATATCCACTGGGATCTGAACATGACTCACCTTGGTAAGTGTGTCCAAGATCTCCTGAAGAACATGGTGCAGACGATGAAGAGCCATGACAATGACCTGGTGGCTGGAATACTAAACAACTCGATGGCAATGAAGTGGCATACAAAGTATAGAAAACCGAGGCATATTCTTCATGTCAACTTCGAAGACATTGGGAACGTTTCCTTCCCGGGTTATACCACCCACCCCCGCCCCCTCTCCCAATCTTCTGACAATCGTCAATCTTATTATTTTTTCATAATGTGAAAGACCTCCGGGGTTAGTCAGGCTTCTTGCCTATTTCAGTGTATTTCATGTGGAATTTATTCTGGTAGGGTGAGCTCGTGAAAGCACTGCTTTCGTCCCACCCGAAGAAATGTACACTTCACTGTTCGATTGTCGATTGTCGAAGACACTGGCAACGTTTCCTTCCCGGATTATTGGAAGATGTAATACCACCCTCCCCTTCCCCCCTCTCCCACTCTCCTGACAATCGTCAATCTTATTTTTTGTTTTTTTCATAATGTGGAAGACCTCTTTGGGTTAGTCAGGCTTCTTGTCTATTTCAGTGTATTTCATGTGGAATTTATTCCGGAAGGGTGAGAAACGTGTAAGCACTGCTTACGTCCCACCTGAACAAATGTACACTTCACTGTTCGAATGTCGATTGTCTGATTCGGTGGTAGTTGTTCCCTACCCTGATGTTGAAATGCAATTTCGAAACGCGTAGGTTTCTTTATTAAAACACTATCATTTTGGTATTTCAAGACTCCTTATTATTCCCATTAAGTATCCTTGTTCTTTAATCTCAGTGTAGAGTACTTAAAAATTTAATGCACCGTTTGTTATTGTTTTTTTCTGATTCATACTTGTTAGCTCTTAAAGTAGTTTAAAATTTGCTTGAGGTTTTGATAGGCTAAAGGTTTCAAAAGGCTGGCATAGTTAATATTTTATAGAACGAAAGAAGTTTGGAAGTCTATAGTTTTATTACAAAATGGCTATGATTCTTCACTCTAATTGTTTTTTGTAAAAATAGCAAATACTGTATGTTATAAAAATGTTGATTTTACATAAGACTTGCGATACATGCAGGCAGAATATCTTCAGGTCAAAAGTCTGTTATGGATACAAACATACAGTAGACATGTACATTTTACTAAAGGCAATGAACAGGAAGCTGAGGGTGACCTTTCTGATGGTATAATCAGATGATTACAACGATGCAAATTAGGACAAATACAAATCGTTTCTTTTAAACCTTCAGAGATAGACAAAAATTTCCATTTACAAACTTAAAGCAGCATATATTTTTTTTTGGGTTCAGACAATTTTTCATTGAATTGAAAATGGATGACTTGAAAATTTTTCATCCATATAATTGAAAATCCATATAACAACATTTTGTCTGCATTATTAACCTATTGACAAATAATTAAAAATAAATGAAAATATCTTAATCGCATTGTGTTAGCGACATTGTATTATTAACAGATTATTACTATTTTAAAAAACAAAAAGAGTTAAGAAGATGGCGAGGCCATTAGAATTTCCAATGTTGTCATAGTGCTTTAGACATCGTATTCCTATCATTAAAATTCTTGTCATGCAGTTGATCGAGAAATAATTGAGTATTTCGAATCCATTATGACAGCAACAATTCCCATAGTTATGTGAGTCTCTTTGTCGTATTTCTTTGTAGTTTGCAAAGAATTTTGCAATATCTTGCTAAAAGCATTGGGATACCGCTTAGAAATATAAACTTCTGATCATGACGTTAGTAACAGCCTGAAGGGAACACTACTTAGCATAAGTAAAGATTGAAAACATCGATCAAAGTCAGTTATCACAAAGATGGGTCGTACAAGCGATTTTGTTTGTGTCACTGTCATCAGACGCCATTTAAGCAGTTCGTGAGATTTCGGACCTGTTAAACATACCTAACTCGACCGTGAATACTCAGTGTGGAAACGCGAAGGATTCTGATACTTGCGTAGAGAAGAAGGGAGGATACAACTTTTCCAAAAGAAGTTTTTAATCATCATAAATGTATATATTTCGGCTACTAAGTAGCCATCTTCAGTATGAATCAAAGTAACAACAAATTTGTACAGGTATTTATAAGAGAACTAATCCAATCAGAGAGATTATCCAAACAATAATTGTCCAAGGACAAAACTTAGAACCTGATTGACTCTAAAAGTGCAGACTTAGTAGAGAACTAAGTTTCTCCTGGAAAATAGTTTACTTTGCAAACGCTAACATGGATTTCCATAGTGTTAGATCTAAAGGTCCATTATCATGATTAATCAGTTTGTCTCCGTGATTCTTCAAGATTTCCATGGACTCCAAAAAATTCAACTTTTTGAAGTCGTCTACGACATGCAAAATCTTTACTTTTTCTTTTTTCATCTCATGTCCTGTCTTCAATATATGATCCGCAAAAGCGGATTTCTCAAGTCTATAGTTTCTAATGCAGTCAAAGTGCTCGTTAATCCTCTTCTCTATCCTTCTGCGGCTGTGGCCAATATAATTTAGGTCACACGTTCCACATTGGATTTCATAAATCCCAGATCTTTCTGATGTCTCTATTTGATATTTTGTGTTGCCGAGGAGCCTTTTAAGTGTCCGGCTGCTTCTGCATTATCCTTTCAATGCCTCTTGTCAGGCTCCTATTGTAGGGTAGGCTGATAAATCTCTTTTTATTTTTTCCATGGGCGCAATCAGTGAGGGTTGTTATCTTGATCTTCATCTTGAAAGTTTGCCTCTTGATAAGTTTGTCTACTGTTTGTCTCCTTTCCTTGGTCATTGTTTACATTTGAGTCATCATTGTTCAAAGTTTACATGTGCATGCGCAGAATGTAAATATTTCTTCCTCGAATTTTGAGATGAATAAATGTGATTGTTGAAACTCTCTTTTATAAATTTGAAAACAAATGTAATAACAGCTTGACGTATAATATCCTCTTTTTTACTGAATATATGCGAATTTGAGTGAAATGAAAATTGCTCTTATATTTATTCTGAAAAAGCTCTTTTGAGTGGGAGCGTCCTTTCTAACCTCCCGACATGACGAAAAGCGGAGATGAAGGCAACCGTGCCTTGGTGACCAGAATGACACTCGAGGGAATTAAATTTCACCGACCTAAATTGGTATCATAAAATAAATGGCTAATCTCAGCTAGTTTTACGTGCGGAATTCCATAGCAGTTTCCAGAAAGGGAGAGGGGGAATCTTCTTACTTGAGATGCATACAAGGTGATATATTTTCGCGTTTTATTGTGGGCGGGATTTTACTTTTTCATATATGCCTTCGCCGAGGAAGGAGATGTTATAACAAAAGTTACAAATATCGTTGCTTGCTTTTATGCCAACCATATCAAAAGTTAAAAAAAAGAAGAGAGAAGAGAGTTTTGATGTTTCTTAATGTAAAACAGCATGGGAACTGGCTTTTCTTAGACTTTGTCGAAATTCTTTTAAAAAACTTTCTATATTTTAAAGCGTGTGAGTTTTCTAACTTAATCTATTTAGATTTTAAGTCTTTTTAAATGTGTATTAAATTAAAGATAGCGGAGTGCAAAAAAAAAACACAATAAGAAAATATTATAAAAGTAAATAGCAAAAGCAAAACACAAATAAAACAAAAACCAAAAAAATTTGAAAACAAGCTTTTTAATATCACGTTAACTACAAGCGAGATTTTTTGATCTTTTTTAAAGCATCATTTTTTGTTCTCTTTCATTTTAAAAAGCAAATGAAATTCAAGCTCAACTGAATCCCATAATTGCAAAGTTCTCAGTCAAACTTTAGCTTTCTTTTAAAGCAACGAAAAACAATGGTAAAAAAAGGATTGTTTTTATTCAATTTGAAAAACAAGTTTTTTTCCACTTATGATTTTTTTTTCTCGTTTCTCTTTTTTGTTCTTTAATGTTATTACTTCCTCGTTGGTAACTCGCACATCTTTGATATTAATTCGCAACATACTTTCATCTTAAGTAAACTCTTTTGTAAATAAACTCTTAACTCAGTAAGCGCGTTTACACTGCTACGTTCAATCTAGATACACTTATTTTTTATATGAATTTATAATCTGTTGCTACCCTTTAAGCGCTAAAATCTAGCACAAGTGGAAGCGCATAAATAATTTTTGTTAAGAAAAATAATTAAAGCAATTTGAATTTCAGAAAAAATAATTTTTCTAAGATATTTAATTTTGGAATTAATATTGCATTGCCAGAACGATGTTAAAGGAGAAATCCAGCCATATACGAATTGTGTTTTACATTTAGCAATTTTTAAGGGTATCTGAAAGGTACACAATGTGATCAAAAGTTTAGCGATACCAGCATTTCTGCATCGCAGGCTTCAGATAACAGGAATTATTAAACGGTGGCACACCCTTTTGCTCTAACGACAACCTTCGAGGAAGACATTTCACCCATTTTTGGTAGTAAGATGCTGGAATTTGCCGCCATTTCCCTCAAAGAACTGGTTAGTTCAGCCACGGATGAAGGACGGCGTAGTCTGGCTCGTATCGATGTTCCAATTTATCCCATAGGTTCCCCAGTGAGAACGCGATTGGGGCGCTGGGCAGGCTAATCCATTTTTTCAACCTCGTTGTCTTGAAACCAGTCGTGTACAGTACCTTTATGGGTACTTTACCCACTCGATAAAGGGGGCAGGGCATGAGATTTTTTCACCGGGCTTTTTGCTAAACCCACATTTTACATGATGCTCTACAACTTTCTAAATAACACATGGGGTCTAACCCCTACCCCTACAAAATTAAAATTTTCAAAATTTACCCCTTCACCCCCAGGGACGCGAAATGTTTTTATTCTGAATTAGGGGACATTAAAACCAAATAATTCCCAATCTGTTCCCCTTGAGTCTTATTTGGACCTAAAGACGGGACACCAATTATGAAACACCCTGTATATATTTTATGTGCGTGTCCTGTGTTAAACGACAGATATCAATATGATAACCCAATCTCTGATATGTGTGTTCGCCCTTTACATAAATCATCAGTATTCTCACAAATCTACCTGCCTTTTCGGTGGACGTTTGCATATCGTGTCGTGAAATGATGCTGTACGACAATAGCCTAGCTTGTTTTCGCTAATTCCAGTACATAAGTTCTTCTCTCAAGGTGTTGCAGCCACTTTGTTTAGCTGACATAATGGGTTAAGTTAGGTTAGGTTCGTAAAACTTTCTTCCCCATATTATTTATTTATTTATTTATTTATTTATTTAATTGAATTAAATTATTAATACAAAAATATAAAAGATGCCCAAAGGGAGCTGGTGTGGTACAAGACCGACTAGTAGGCTCCCCTGGGCACCGTACAGAATCAAGAAATTTAATTACAAATCATATGTTACAATATCACCTAAAACTTAAATTAAACAAATTACCATAGATTAAATATTAGTAGATTTAGTAATAACTATGTTAATAAAAAAAGTAATAATAAATCAATTTTCAATCAGGCGCCAGTTCAAGCCATCAATGACAGAAATCACCAACCGTTATATTCAATAAGGGTTGAGAAGTATATTCTGAAGAACGTACTGTTTTAATGCGCGATAAAAAACCGAGTAGCAAATTAATGAGCGAAGTTCATATGGTAGCTTAGACCATTCCAAAATACCAGCATGGGAAACGCGATTACTCGCATACTTATTCTTTGCTTTAGGTAAATATATACTAAATTTTTGCCTAGTAGAATAACCATGTTTATCCTTTACCAATGTTGAAGATATCAAAGGTGAAATATGTAAAAGCCGATTTATAGACTTATATATAAAAACGCAAAGTTGCATCTTATAGATTTGATATATAGTAAATATTTCCAATTTCTGAAAATAACAGGAAACAGAAGTGTCACGGGGAACTTTTAAAAGAATCCGCAAAAACCACTTCTGCAGTTTCAAGATTCTAGACAAGTTATATTGCGTAGTAGCTCCCCAAAATATAGTACCATAGCACAGATTAGAGTGGATCAGAGCCTTATATAATAGAATTAATATATTAAGGGGTAAATAATTTAATCTAGAAATGATACCCATGTTACGATTTAATTTCTGTACTAATGAATTTACGTGCAAATCCCAAGACAAACCAAGGGCCAATTCAATCCCAAGGTATCTAAAAGATTTCGTAATACCGATCCGAGAGTTACCAATATAGATATCAGATACAACAGGCACATCTTGCTTATTGCGATGAAAGAAAAACATCGCTTGAGTTTTATCTACATTAATTCTTAAGTTATTTTGGCCACTCCAGTCAACATAGTGCCTATTTACACGTTCAAAGATTTTTTCCCATTAAACGTAGAAAATGTCCACTTCTTTTATAGAGGGCACCAATTCATCCCAAGAAAACATTACCCACACTTTTATTCCGCCTCCACCAACTTGAAAAGTCCGCACCAGGCATCAGGGATCCATGGCTTCATGTTTTTTTTTTCTAGGAGCCAAGGTGCGACTAGTTGTCTGTTCTGATATTGTATTCTGGCTACTTGAGGTGTAATGAACAGTAAGTTGTGCGATTGTTGTCTTTCTGTTTTCGCGCACAAATCTTGACATTCTCATCTGGTCTCTTTCGTCAACAAGGCTTTTACGTCCAGAAGAGTCACGATAAACCCTTGAAACTGTGGACGGCCCCTCGATAAATCCTTTTCAAAGTTCAGGAGAATCGCCATTTCTGAAATGCTCATTCCAGCTTTACCACCATGCCACGTTAGAAGTCAGTCAGATCATTTGTTTCCCCCCATTTTAGCTATGGTATCACGCTTAACTAACAGTAGAAAAGTTGCTTCAGGATATTTATACCATGGTTTAGATCCAAATCAGGCAGTCACACAATTTGCATATTTCGTGAGGCGTACCTAATAAAGTGGCAGCTCAGTGTATTACTTGTTACTTTTCTTTTTTTTGGTAACTGAATTGAAAGAAATACCAAAATAAAATATCATAAGAAGAAGGTATTAAAATTAAGGTAAAAAATTTTAGATTATTAGCTGTTAAATATCTAATGATAGAAATTGTCAAAGAATTTTTAATAATAACATAAGCAAAGATGAAAAAAACATCTTGAATGAATTTGCCTTATTCTTGTGGGTTTTTTTAATGTGCTGAAACCGAATCTGCTTTTAGATTTTTTTCTATCACATCACTGATTGTAAAGTAACGTCCAAGATTCGTCGACTAGTAAAAAAAAAATTCAAAGAAAAAGTAAAGGATAATCAAACTAGATAATTCAAGCAATGATACAGATTTCTGGAAAATTAAATTTAATAGTAGAGGAAATAATTTTTTCCTGAAGTTTTCCTTGTTGTATTAACAAAATTAAAAAAGGCATATAGATGACATTTTTTGTAAGTTGTTACTAGAATGAGAGAAAAAATGTTTTTAAGATATTACTTAATATGTAGAAGACATAGAATATTTTTTTCGTTTGATTGAAGCCAGTTCTTGTTTTATTATTTTTTTTTTTGCTGAAAGCATAAAATTGTATAAATGGAGAATCCTTTATGGAAAATATTATTGATGTTCTTAGCTTCATACGTTCGAATCTCTACACCGTAACTTCTCAATTATCCATTTATGGCAAGCGAAAGTGTTTTTCTTTCCTCTTCGTTAACCGTTGAACAAATGTCATTGCGCATAGTGAAAGCTCCACACATGGATATTTGAATATTTTACGAATCTTGTGGTTTTTTTATGGCGTCGGACTCTCTAGACGCGTTGCTTTTGCGTGGTGCTTTCGGTTCGGAATCTTTATCACATTGGGGGCTGATAGCTTTTGACAGGAGCCATGTTAACCCGAAACCCACTAAATAATGAACAGGAATGCTCGTAAAGAGGTTTCGACGACAGATTTCGTGAACTGATGAATAAATGGGTTGCGAGAACGTACGGTCATTGGCACATTGATTGATCACTTGTTCCCTTTTATTTGTCCATTTCCATTGCATTGCTAACGCCAAACCCCAGAAAAAGGAGGGGGGAGGAGGAGAGGTTGGTAGGGGGTGTAACTTGGTTTGTTTGCATGTGCTTGCGACGCTTAAAGAGGCGACACCCAATGCGATTTTCTACCACCATGGAGGGAATGTGAATGTCGCCATTATGCTGATAAACAGGAAGAAAGGGGAAGTTGCGGAGAGAAAACAACTTCAAAAAACATGGAATATTGCAATGAAAATTGCATTCACGATTGCCTCATGTGAAGGTCGTTTCTGAAAATTTATTTGTTCAAAACACTGAAAAAGATTAATTTAAAAGGAAAATTTATGTGGATGGTTTTCCTTTTGCATAAAAAATTGCCATCAAGACCTGGGAAAATGAATTCGCTACGTGGAGAGAGGGAGGGAGAGAGAGTGAGTGAGAAGTACGTGTGCATATGCGTTCTATGTATTTATGTGTGTGTGTGTGTTTGTTATCCTGTGCGTTCTATGTCATTAAAAAATTTTCGATTTCCAGGCAATAATCAAATTTTTAACAAGAACTTTATAAAGATAAAATTTCAAAAGAGAGAAATGTACGATATTTAACTTATACGAAATTATAAAAATGATATTTTAATGCAATTGATCCCATTATTAAAAATAAAACAAAAAACAAACTACATATTAACAGAATATTTTATTTGAACCTTATAAATACTGATATATCCAATGTAAAAAAAATTATAAATACTGTTTATTGAGCCAATGGAATATTTTTTATTTAAAAATTTAGATTCTCTTTCTCAAATTTAATATGAATGTAAACTTGAAATCACTTTGAGAAATCAGAAAGAATTAGCAGCTGTAATTGTCATCACCGCTTTAAAGGACAATTAATCAATTTGAAGTGGCACTTCACTTCCAAAAATGAATTTGTTTTTCTTAATTGAAATGAATAAAGTCGAAGGAAATGAATAGTTTAGATTAAGGAGAACGTGTAAGAGAAATTATTTACTTGTGCCACAGCTATGAAAACAAACAGCCTAAAATAAAGCACTTCTTTAATATAAGAATAGCTCGAGACGGGTCCATGAGGGTTTAATCATAAGCCATACCACAGACGTTAAATTACTGATGAAAAATAGGAAAGAAAATTTCAGTCTGGATTCGAACCAGGAACCTTCGGCTCATGCCGTGTTAACCAATTGCGCCACTGCGGACATGAAAGCATTATGCTACTTACATGTATTTTGGAATTGGTTAGAGCAGTTACCTAGTCCCCAGGCTGGGACTATCTTTCCTAAGGCGTAATATTCATTATAGTGTAGTGATAGTTCCAAATAAAAAAAAAGAAAAGAAGAGGAAGCCAGTAACGCTCGAGAGGTGGCAACACCAGGGATAGAAAGAAGAGTAATGGCGAGCAGTTGAATAGACGTTATAATTTACTCCTTATGATTATTTGTATTACTTAGTTATTAAATTAATTGTTTGCTTTTAAAACCACCCGCCTGAGTTATTAAGACGATTCTCCACAATAGAATAGCTCAAGATGGGTCCAAGAGGGTTTAATCATACGCCATATCGCAGATGTTAAATTATTGATGAAAAATAGGAAAGAAAAATCAAATCCAGGCTGTGGAATTCTCTTTCCTATTTTTCATCAATAAAGTGATTTGACAAAAATATTCGTTTAAGCATGTAAGTTCGTTTCTATTGTATAATTTAGGTAAATATAAAGCTTGAATCCAAAGGCAATTGCATGATTCACAAATTATAATATGGGAAATATTTTAGGACATAAGATACATAAATCCCGCACCTTTCCTAACACTTTCAAGTACAGTATTAAAGCAACTGCCATATACTGCAAAATTCGATTCCCATATTCGATGAAAATCCATTGCCAGTGAGGAGTCATGCGTTTTTTGCACAAACATACAAGGTCGGGACACATTAATATGACGACCTGCTAGTATCCGGAATATCCACCTTTGGCGGCAAGCACAGCAGCTAGTCGACGTGGCAGAGAGTCAATAAGTCCTCGGAAGGTGGTTGCAGGTATCTGGGACCATTCGGCGATCAGTGCATTCAGTAATTCCATCACCGTGCGTGGTGGAGGGCCCAGCTTGCGGACATGGCGATCGAGATGGTCCCACAAATGTTCAATGGGGTTGAGGTCCGGGGAGTTTGGTGGCCATGGGAGTAGCTTGAATTCATCCTCATGCTCCTCGAACCAGTCGTGGACAATTTTGGCAGTATGACAGGGAGCATTGTCCTGTTGAAAGGTGCCACCACCCTGAGTGAACACTGTCGACACGAAGGGGTTTACCTGGTTTGCGACGATGATCAGGTAACGAACAGGGTTGCGATCAGGTAACGAACAGCATTCAGTGTACCCTCCAGCGGTATCAGTGGACTCAGACCATACCACGAAAATATCCCCCAAACAGTCACATCTCCCCTACCAGCCTGTCGTCTGCCAACGATGGTGTCGGGATGCTGTTCTCAGATGCTTCCCGGCGAATTCTCCATCGTCCGTCCACTCTGTTCACCAGAAACCGCGACTCATCAGAGAAAGCAACCCTTTCCCAATCGGCCGAGGTCCAATGGCGATAGTCTATTGCGAATTGGAGGCATTTTCGGCGATGCACAGGCGCCAACATGGGTGCCGTTACCATACGCCTGCTCCGGAGCCCCAACCTCAAGAGGGATCGTTGCACTGTCTTGGTGCTGACACGCCTAGTGGTCTCACTGTTCATTTGCTGTGTCAGTTGCTCAATAGTGGCACGCCGATTGGTCTTTGGCCAGGCGTCATAACCGACGCTCGCCTCTAGGATCGATGGCCCATGGGGCCCCACAGTTACCTCTTCGGTACACCTTCATAACGGCAGCCCTAGAGCAGTTCACAAAGGTGGCCTTTTCTGAAATGCTGCCCCCCTTGGCCCGATAGCCAATGATCATCCCCTCTGCCCATGACGGCGACAATTGCTGTGTTAACGGATGCTACTACACGTCTGCTGTTGTCAGCTTTTAATGATATGCAATGATTTTTCATCTGCATACCATGGGACTTCCAACATGTTCGAGGAGAGGTAGTCATATTTATGTGTCCCGACCCTGTATATTCTTCAGGGAATAAAGGCTTGGATATTGAACCACTATAACGTGTCTTTATTAGCAAAAAAAAATTTTCATCTAGATTACCTATGTATGCATTTTTGTTTGAACAAATTTATAGTAATTAAAAAAGGACTACTCATATTTTAATGTTTTTAACGGCCTTGCACAAGAGGAAGGTTAAGTCTATGGTAAAACAATGACGCAATTTACATTACTTGATTATTTTGATAATTTTTTATTGTAAAGGGTTCTACTACCATTAATATAATGAACTAGCAGTGGTATCCGGCGCTGCCCGGGATTATTACACTTGTAGGTAAACAGAACAATTTCAAAAAATTATATTATAACTCCCAATTTTTAAATAATAACAACAAAAAATTAAAATATAATACTATTTGTGAAGCTGAAAAAAAAAGGAATCGAGCGAAGTGAAGGCTTTGAGATTTGTCCTCCATAATTGCCCGGATGAATCCTGCTTGAAGGAATGAAGAAAATAAGCATCATTAATCAAGACATGATAAATAGATATTTATGACCGATTAAACCCGATTATCCGAATAGTCGCGGGATCGTTTGTAATATTAGAGAATATTTAACGTAAATCAATTTATGCTCACGACGGTTTTAACTGAATAAAATAAAGTCTCGTGTCCATCAATGTGTCTTTTTACAGTATCCGAAAGGATGGAAAAAGTTGAATTTCTCGACCTATCCCGAATAAATAGAATCAATTGCAAACTTGAAGTTTATTGCAAACCTTTTGTTAGATTCAAAGAATTCCATTTGCTAAGTGTTCGAACGTGATCAAACGACCCAAAAACAGCGAAAGCAATATAAGAATAGATGATTATTGGAATCCGATAAAAGATTATATTTTCAAGTCCTATACTTTTCTTCTATGCTTAATCTTTTTGCATCTTACTACTTCTCTAGCTCTAAGGACAACGCCTCCTCTTTAAGCGTACTCATGAGAAACGGATCTAATTCTGTACGCGAAAATGCCGTCTCTCTGCTAGAATAAAGCTACTACGACTACATGTCGAATGCGGTTTTGAAATTCGATGATGTTTACGGAATAAAAGTGCTGTATTATATACTAATAAAACTAACATACCTCATCTTAATCTTATCCACCTCCTCTCCTCTTGTCCCATTACCTGTAACTTTATCGCGTTTATCGACAAAGACTTAGGAGTGTTCTATCTACACTAGGTTTGTTTCGTCTGTAAAACTAAACTTGACTTTACACCCTGTTACACATTCGCGTTCTGGGAGAAAAGACAATGCACTCGTTTGATGAACTTAAGGCATTAAATGACTTTATGAATTTAGAGAATCTAGAAGAAGGCACTGTAAGAGACGCAGTAAATTTATAAAGGTCAAATTTTGGTGCGGACTTATAAATTGCAGAAATCCTCTTAAAGATGGATTATGAGAAATGGTTACTAAAGATATTAGAATTTTGTAAAGTAATAGTTACTATTTTGAAATTTAACAGATCCCTTCGAGTAAGTTCAGAGGTTCCTTTTTATTTAAAACAAACTTTAACGAAAGACTTATTTCATTATTCTCGTATCTTGAATTTTAACTGCTATAAGATAAAGATCTAATTAAGTTTAAAAAAAAACAGGTAGAAGTTAAGTTATAAACCAAATTTTTATAAAACCGTTTTTTGTTAATAAAAAGAGAATTTGTTTTCCGGAATTGGTTTATGGAAATTCTCTTTCGTTCATTATTGCGTACCATGAAGATAGGTTGTTGGGATTAATTAGCCCCTGTTCGTTAAATGGAGCTTATATTTGAAACGGAAATTCCCGTTTCACCACTTAAGCCTTTAGAACTAATCTTTTCTTATGGCGCCAATGATTATTTTCAAATTCGATGTCTACGCTAATTAGCCCAGAATAGTAAATAATCTTGAAAACGCGCTCTATTTGAATGTAACCAAAATCTAGCTAATATTCCGAAGAACATTCAAACAAATACTCTTGCCGCGGAAGAACAATCAATTCGAATATTTAATCGATTAATTTAACGGTTTAAAGGTAAGGAGGATTCCTGACTTGCGAATCGGGGACCTGCTCTGCCATTTGAAGTGACATGCCACTTCATGGAGATCCAAACAAACAGATTCATTGTAACAGCTTAGCGGTGCACTGTCCGCGGTAACTCAATTGGTTAGAGCAATGATCCCTTGTTTGAGTTTAGGTCGGGGAATTTTTCCTTTCCTTTTCTACACAGAAAGAAAAATTAGGTATATGGAATTCGAGTTAATTAAAATAATTAATCTGCTTTATCGATCTGCACAGTTTCAAATGTTTCTTTCAGAATAACACTTATGAAACAAGGGTCAATAAGGTAGATCGTATCAATTAAAGTTTTCGCTTAGGCTACACTATGAAAACAAACAACCTAAAATAAAGCACTGCTTTAATATAAGGTGATTTGAAAAAATATTCGTTTAAAGATTTAAGTTCGTTTCTGTTGTATAATTTATGTAAATATAAACCTTGAATCCAAAAGCAAATTGCATGATTCACAAATTGTAATGTGAGAAACATTTTGGGATATAAGATACATGGAGTAAATGGAATCAATTGCAAACGTGAAGTTTATTGCAAAACCTTTCATTAGGGTTCAAAGAATCCCGTTTGCTAAGTGTTCGAACGTGATCAAACGACGCAAAAAACAGCGAAAGCAATATAAAAACAGATGATTATTGGAATCCGATAAAACGTTATATTTTCAACTCCTATACATTTTCAACTCCTTTCTTCTTTAGTTTAAACTTCATTGAATCTTGTTGAATGTTGCCATTTCTCTAATAAGGACAACGCCTCCTTTTTAATAAGTCTTCGCTTAAGCTAATATTATAATAAAGTTATCCCTTTTAATGTACATCTTTTCCTTTTAATTGCTCGAGTTTTTTAAAGGTTTATGTATCATCGTTTATAAGAAGGCTATCGAAATCATACTGACGGAATTTGAGGAAAATTCTGTGAAAACAAATAGGTTTATTTTTTCTAGTCATCAGCGATTTTCAGTATAAATTGATTAAAACAAAAGCAGGTTCGCATCATGAGCAGTTAATGAATAAGCTATCAAAATATGGAGAATTATTAATTTTCGACATTTTAAAAAAAAAGTTGCCAAGAAAACACTGAAAACGCACATCAGACCTCAATAACGGCGAATGTTTACCAACATAATCGAGAATATTCGCTAGATGATTTTATTTGTTATAAACTTTTATTCCAGTTATTTTAAAAGTTATCAATTGAAAACATAATAAAAAAAATCTTCTTGATAGTTCTCGACTGTTTATCTTTAAAGAAACTAAATTGCTGTTTGTGTTTAGTTGTCTGCTTTCCAAAATGAACTATAAGAGCTGTAGACGTATATTGTGAACGAAGGTTTATTAGAACATTTTCCAAAAAATTCATCTTTCTGTTGATAGTTTTTTGATAGAATTTTTATCGGAATCGGTGATTATGGTTCGAACAACAGTGTTTGTATCATAAATTAAAAAGTATAAAAGTAACATACCTTGTCTTATCCGTGAAAAAAACATTCCTTTAGAGCTTTGAGAAAAGGTCGGGAAAACGAAGGATTACTCGTAAATCTTTTATATTTTAATTGATCGATAAAAGAGGCAGTCAATCTGAGAAGAATTGCTCTGGTGGCAAAGGGTAATCACGTTAATGGCGTCGTAAACAGGGACAACAAAGACTTTTCCCATGGAGTTGAAGACGGTGTAAACATGGAAAGAAAATAAAAGAAAGCAAAGGTTGCGAACGTTGAATTTGTGGGCCGATATCTAACGCGATACGTGAAACTCCTCTTGTTTTATTCCCCCCCCCCCTTTCCTCTCATTTTGATTGGTTCTTTGATGATGTTATGATAATACAGTAATATATTTGTCCCGTTTTTAAATTATTGATTTTCTTCCATTGTAGAATCAATTAGGATTGGAGGAAAAAAAAGAGACAAAGAGCCTTACTGCACTATAGAAAAGACAAAGGACTAGACAAGATGATACAGTCAATTATTTTATGAAGCCTTACGCATTTCGGGATAACACCATCATTAGAAGCAAAAACAGCCACAAAAGGTGAGTTGGCTTTGGCCAGTATTTATATAAAACAGGTGATAAGGAGAAAAGGTGACGCTGTTGCCGTCTACGTAGCCGAGAATCTACATAAAACGCAACCAAAAAATCCATAATGCAAATTCTCGACTACGTAGATGGCAACAGCGTCAGTAGTTCGGGTTTTATAGACATGGAAAAAACTCTGAAAGATATTCCGAGGAGCAGCTTAGCTCAACATACGTCTTACGTTACCTCAGAGCGTGTTACTTGGGAAGGGAATATCCTGAATAAAACGTGATGTTTCACTTCAATTTCGTCTTTTATTCATTTGTCTTTTCTTTGTAACTCTCTCACCTTTTCCCTTATCGGCAACGTAGCATCAATTGAGTATGTGTCATGTTAATATGTGTGTGTTGCTTAGTAGACCATTAACTTCGTTCGGTCCCCAAAAAAATTCTTGGAACTTGTGTTACAAATATGTAGTACAAGAGCTGGGTTATATTTAAGCTGAGTGATATATCCATTTGTCTAAGTATCGATAGTTTAAGTGTTCAAATTCAGGAAACGTGATACAGCATTATGGTACGGCTCAATGATGGAAAAAAATTATTTATCTTTTCCTTTGTCTTTGCTCGAGTGCAATAATCATGCAGTGTATGTGACACCTGAACTTTGCAATGTGTTATCGGCATTAATTCCTATTTTGCTATTAAATTTACTCTGTCGTTATAATTAGCATAAGAATTTTCGAAAGGGGAGAATAAAATTAGTTTCTTCATGACTTCACCATCTCAATATCAAAATTTGGGGGAAACCGACTAGAATCTGTATTAGTTGGTGTCTGGAGCCAGAAAACACATTCTGGATAAATGAGTTCACTATGGAAAGTGCCCTTTAAGAGTCCTGATCATAATTCCTGTGATTACTTTTTATGACTTTATCTGAAGGATAGTTTCCAAGGTGCATATACAACACTCAAGTTCTACGTAATGCAATTTCCAGAGAGATTCACGCAATCGAAAGTGCTGTTCTTCAGCGCGTCATCGAGGAATTCAGATCAAGGAATCCTCGTCAAAGCAGATGAAAGACACTTTGAACACTTCTTATACTGAATTTCAGGCTGTCTTTGGTTGAATAAGTATAATATCTAGCATATATAACTTCATATTAAAACACAGCAGAGGGAAACTTTCTATCACCCATTATGCACCAACTGATGTCATCGGCCACTTTGTGAATTACACAAATTATTGTAGAATTTTCCTTCTTTTTTTTTTTTTTTTTTTACCTAAATTGATGTAATAAGAATAACAATTATTCTATATAAAAATAAAAAACTAAATTACCTTAACTGTGGATAAATAACATCAATGGTAAAAAGCGGTTTTGGTTCCTTGTGCTACCATCCACAAGATATCAGCCTTTCAACAGATGATCATCAAGGCTTTTAACCTCCCCCTCACCTCACAACAGAGAGAGGAGGAGTTATCAAGGATTAGAGGTTATGCTGCCAGCAATGGATACAGCGAAGATATGACTGAAACCTCATCAGAAATCATACAAGGCAATACTTCAAGCAACCACCCTGGAACCAGTGAGTGATAAAGCAAAGTATTGGGCGATTCCGTATAACAGAAGACTCAGAAGGTTTGGACACAGGATCTCCTATAGAAGCTCGCACACTCTCAGGAGGCTCCTGGGGTCTGCCAAGGATAAAATACCACCTGACCAAAGCTCCGGCGTGTACAAATTAAATTGCGGGACGTGTGACTCCTTTTACATCGGGCAGACACGGAGGATGGTTACTACCAGGATCAAAGATCATTTCAGGCACATTCACAACTACAATCCTGACGCTTCTGCCTGGGCATGACGCTAAACCTGACGACTTCGAAGTTCTCCACCGTACCTGCGATTGGAGGAAGCTCAATTTCCTTGAAACTTTAGAGATATACAAAGAGCAGGGAAGCAAACTCCCATGGAGCTTAATGTCTGGGAGAGCTTGTTTAGGTACGTGCACTAACGGCTTTTGGATTCTCTCAGCCCTTAGTTTCTCTGATTGGGCGCTTGGCTTGAGGCTCTTTGTTTTGACTTCTTTTTTTGGTTTTTACCGGATTGGTCCTTCTCTCTGACTTATGTAGAGATAACCTTTGACATCTCCCCGCGCTCTTTTATTGGCTACTTCGTCCCCCCCCCCTTTTTATTTTATTTAATTCTTTTGTGTGTACTTGTGCCCTGCTCGCAATTGATTGGCTTATTTTGTTTCAAATTTATTCTGTATTCTTGGTTGTAATTTTACCTGATTGGCTTCGCGTTATATTTTTTATCCACTTGTAAAGGGAACCTTTGCGTTATATATAAATAGCCCTAAGGCACACTGTAACATTCAGTCTTGTTGAAAAATGGACGCGTAGCGTCCGAAATACGTATCCAGGCTTAATAAATATTTTGTTGTGGAAAAGCGGTTTTGGCTCCTTGTGCTACCATTGAAACAATTATTCTGGTAATTGACTAATGATGAAAAGCAGATGAAAATGCTAATAGGAGACAAAAAATAAACAAACAAACTTTTCAAGCTTTAATTGGATGTAACCGTCAGTGGACGGGCTTATAATGGATAAAACTGGATGATGAAAATGACAAAAACAACGAAAAAGCAGCAAAAGAAATATTTATTGTTTAACAGCGGGAGCGAAAACATGAAATTTCGAAAAGAATGAGATTTCTCCCTTTCATCCAGCAACGGCTGAAGGAGATCAACATTATATAAATATTTATTATTATGTTGTTCTATTATCATGTTACCGTTAGAGCCGTTTGTTTTCTCAAATAGAATTAGATTTTCTACCAGTAAATAAAATCGGCAGGCATTAAATTATAAAATGCACAAATGAATAAAAGCGACCAGCAACTCTTCAAAAGAACGCATGAAATTTACAAGGCAAATTAATTTAAATGGAGATCAAGCCATAATATTGTTAAGAGAACAAGCGGCAGGTTAAAGGTTTTATTAAATTTAAAGACAAATTTTGTTTTGACATAAAATTTGAGGAAAGCTGGAAATTTCAAATTTAATAAGTAATCAAAGCGGCTGTAGATTTTATAAAAGTTTAAAGTTTATTGCGATCGTATCCACGATCAAAGGGTCTACATTTTCTTTTTCATTCTTGACTTAAGAAACGTTTAAAATTTTTTGTAATTTTAAAGTCAGTCAGAAACGAATTACACAAAGAGTGTTTCAAAAATAGTGGACAATATTTCAGGAATTAATTCCCCTTACGAATACAACAATAAACAAAGATAATGGGTCCGGAAATACATGATTTCCGAATTATGAAGATGCATCTATAACACTTTTACATTTCCCTAAAGAAGATGTTCAGAATGTCCGATATACAGGGTGACCCATAAGCCAGTTCACCCAAAGGCATATAAAATGAAAACCATTAAACATATCGACGTCATATTTGCAGTGGATATTCTTTAATCAATGCGACACGGATTGAGCCTACAGTAAATGTTCAAAGTGGCCCCCATTCTTCTGCTTGCACAAACGAACGTAATGTGGCACATATTCTTGAAAACGCGTTGCAGCATGTTCTCCGGAATGGTGCGGATTTCGTTAGTTCCATTGAGATTCGGGCTGTGTGTAGTGTAGCTTCGTCCTGTTGATAATAATCTTGTCTGTATTCAATATCATCTAACTGCTCCACAAATTTTTTGAATGTGTTGCAATAACGTTTCGCATTAAGTGGTGCAACGCGTCTTCTAAAATGGGGCTTTTCAAAGTGAGTCGCAGTGAGTCCTAAAAAATTGTTTAAATCGTCTTCGTAGTTTTTATACCTCTTTAAAAAGTATCTCAAGTGGAAAAAGTTAAAGAAGTCCTGTTCTAAAACATCAGTATGTTCGTTCCCAGAATGTTTGTGTATGCATACGCCTGCCCGATAATTCTGTTCGGAAGTAAAGGGGTTCAAATCATCACCTGCAACCACTTGCAGAATGAAAGATAAGTTCCGATGAGTATTTCATTTTGAAGGCCATAATTCGGAAACCATGGTGGAAATAAACGTTTTTTTTTGTTGTCTACATAGGACAGTTCATTTCTGAAATAATGCCCATTAATTTTGAAACATCCGTATATAGACCCGCTAAGCTTATGTTAATTCACAATATTTTTTTGACATTGAGAATGTGAATATACAATTAAAGATAATAGTACAGGGTAATACAGAATCATTTAAATTGAAGTGATAAGTTATCTTCATTCGCCTTATTATGAACTTTCTTTAAACTAAAGTAGTTTCTGAAAATATAAAAAGAGCAATATTATATAAAAATACTTTCAAAACTTCTAAATGTCTCTGCAGGTTTCTTGGTAATTTACTGTTCATGTTTATTGCGCAACGAAAAAGGTTGACGTATCTTGAAATAACGAAGAAAACTTTTAATGAGATCGCTTTTGTTAAAATGTAGAAAGAAAACCCCCTGCGTATTAAAGAGCTCCAAGCGATTGCCTTTTCAATAGTTAGAAATCTAAAGCAAAATGTTAGCATGATCAATCGCTGTTCATTATGAATAGCAAAAGTTTCGATTCCCAGAATCTCTCCTGCAATGTAGGAAGAGGAGGAGAAGCAAAACAAAATTAAAGTTTGTTAGAAGAGTGCTTATTCGGAATCCGTTGCTTGAGCTTATTTAGCGTTAACTTTTTGACCGCTTCGTTCGCTAATGATGCTCTCATTGCTTGATTCCATCCGAAACGGAAGAGACTAATGCGAGCAATCATCAAGAAAGGAGTTGAGAAGTGAAGGCGAAATCGAGGAAAAACGATAGAAAACGAAAATAGAGAATAGCACGTGCTACTTCTGCGGCCAGTTGAAAAATAAGTTCCCGCTGTGAGACCCGATATTCTTTCGCCCCTTGACTACGACCAGAATGCCATCACGTGATATTCAGTTCCATCAGAAGAGAGATCGATAAAACGCAATTTTCCTTCTTTCCCCCTCCTCTATATTTAGTTTACAGGACAAAGCAACAACGTTCTAACTTTACAGTAATGGAAAGTAAACAGAATATTCAGCGCAGAATAAAAAAAGAAAACAAAAAAAGTGACAAATTTTAAAAATGTGAGCCTATTTCTGTAAAACAACGAAATAAATATGTTGTAAATCAAATTCATATTTCGCTTTAACTTCCTCATTCCTTTCAGTTAGGCAGCCAGAGGATTTATTTATGAATGCACTATGCTTTACCAGTTAAATTTTCCTGTCCATTTTAACTACTTCCTCTACGGGGGCATTCTGGTTTCATCCACCAAATTTCATTCAAGGAACCCTACCTTCCCTTATAGGCAAAATCTATTTGAGATAGAATGTTTACGACTATTGAAATAAAAGCTATTGCCAAATAATCAAAGTTATTGACACAAATGTGTCGGTGATTAATCAAATTTTTCAAGAGATCTAGAAATATGATCAAATTCTAGTTTTAAAACCGATTCTATTTGTAGAGAAATACGATTATAGAGCCAGATACTAATCTTAGATATTGATGCCACGTTTGATTGAATTATTGTCGATAATAATCATAAAAAATGAAATCAATAAATTTTAAACATTTTTTACTTTCTTATGCATAATATAAGGAAGTATTGTAATCACGAAAAATTTCGACCCCCAGATTATCACTAATCTTCACGTTTTAGGGTCCCTAGATTACCGAAAAAGTGATTTCTGGAAAATGTCTGTGTGTGTTTGTGTGTGTGTGTGTGTGTGTGTCCACGATAGCGTCCAAACGGCTAAAGCTATCAAGACCAAACTTTAAACTTAAGATTATAATCTTCCTCTGGAGGTCTGATTAGTTTTCCAGTGAAATCGGTGAACCGGAAGTATCAGTTTACTCCAGCGCCAAAATATAAATTTTGAAATATCTCGTTAAACATTGCGTTTATGAAAATTTTGTATGGGGTAAAAAGTGTTCCAATTTCAATTATAAACAACTTTTGTTGAGAAAATTTTTCAAAATTCTAAACGGAAGTACCAGTTTTACTCTTTTCAAAATCCAGTTTTTTGCGAGATAAGATGGTATAGGCGAAATAAGATGGTATAGGCAAATTTGGAATCTATACCAAAGTGTTTAGGAGCTAATTTGAAGTAACTTTTGTTCACAAACTTTTTTTAAATTTCTATCGGAATTAGAATATTTAGACAGTTATTTAATTTTTTTCTGAATTTGGACCAGGTCATTTATGTATAAGAAAGTCGGGTGGTGACCACGCCTCATTTTTTTTTAAAATTACAATAAGAAAAGCTCGAATTGTTATTTTTGCAAAAGCTTTCCATCATACTAATCTCTGAGGTCAAATTCGCCATAAGTTCATCTCTTAACCATTAATATTTCATCGATACTAATATATAACGAGTGCTAATGATTCAAAATAAATCAAGTTGAGTTATTACATGTGATGTTGATGAATTTATGGGCAATAAACAAGTGAAATAATAATTGAATGAGAGTCATCAATTAAATTACATTATCGATCGAAAGCAACATTCGTTGCCAAATAATACTTTATCCTGCTGCTTACCTTCAAATGCTGAAAAAAACATGATGTGCTAATGTCAATAATAATAAAAAAAGGAAAAAGAAATAACCTCTATATGAATAAAATTATTAAACATTTTTCTGCCGCTAGCAAACGTATAATATTCATCACTTCGTTATACTTTATTATATTACTGTATTATTAGAATTAACTTTGTGGAATATGAGGAAAATCTTGAATAATATGATATAGGAACACCATTGAATGCGACTGGAAAAAGAAACATAGTCCTGGAAGATGGTTAAAAAGAATTTTCTTCTACAGTCGAATCTTCCTATAACGAAGTCATTGGGACCTTCCCAAAAATTCGTTATGTAGAAACATGGTTGATACTCAAGATTTATATGTTTTAATTTTATAATTAACAACATTAGCAATCAGATATTATATTTCACGCTGTAATAATCTTAACTATTACTTTTAATATTTTGTAGCTACACTAATAACGTAACAAATCCAACTATATATAAAGGAGAACATGTGGGTTCGTCACGGAAACAGTTTTGCATTGTTGTTGCACGGTTAAGCATTGTTGGCGCTCACTTAAAGCACACGCCGGAACTGAAAAGCCACCTGACTATTATTGTCTGAGCAACAATTTTTATCATCATTCAATCACAAAACTACGAATAAAGGAGAAAATGTGAGTTGATCAAACGAAACAATTTGAATGAATTTAATTTGATAAAACTAATTACCGCGCAAACTGCGCGTGGGCCCCGTTCATAGAATAATAAGCGTGAATACTTGCGTAGATTTCAGGCGCATCCGCAAGATGTCACTGCGTGCGTTTTCAACCAGCAAGTCGCAGGTTTTTACAAGGAAAAAGATCAAATGTTAACGGTAGTTTTAAAAATTAATTTTCGAAGACGAGTTCTTTTACTCTTTTTACTATTTATTTACTGTTTCTTAAAGGTAAACTTCATGGAATAATTCGTCGAAGCTTTTATTTATTTTTTTTTTGCGTCCAGGGTAATATATCATTCAAAAATTTTCGATTTATCCTAATATTTTATTAAGAAAAATGGCTCGATAAATTGAAAATTGGCCCTCTCGTCCCCTCGAGAATCAGCGGAACAAGAAATGATTTCCTGCCGCGAACCACTTTCGATTCTAGCCTAGTTTCGATTCTACATAACGCAAGAGTTTGCTTGCATCAGAATGCCTTTAAATTGTTCTCTGTTTGGATGTGTAAGTAAGAAATCTGAAGATAGAAACTTCACGTTTTATATATTTCTACAATCAGAATCAATTAAGAACCAGCGGATTACCTTTTGCCAGCGAAGACCTAGGGCGGGTTCTTTATCTTAGCCGACCTCACTGGTGAGAGAATGATGACATAATTTCTCACTGGGCTAACTGTCTTTTTTATTAATATTACAACGCTTATATAACTTATGCCATTTGGGTCATGTTTGATGGATGAAATCTTGTGATCAATATTTCAACCCCTTCCACTAGTCCGATCTTGCTGAAATTTTGTACACATGCGTAAAATCGGTGACAATGCCTGAATCTAAAAAAAAATTTCAAAAAATCCAAAGGGGTGGGAGGGGGATTAATATGAAATAGAATTGGCTTATGTTTGTTTGTTTGCTCAAGAGATGGCGCTATGTGAATAGAATTTTGACATAAGCGATGTTTTTGAAAATTTTATTTTCTACACTTGTTGATAATATCTCTAAGCATTGGAGATACAAGTTGAAGTATTATAGGTCGACTGGTACCTGGAGCTCGGGGACCCAATCGATGAACTGCGATGATATCAGTCGTCTTGATAGGGATGTCCAATTTAGTAGTAATCGTTTCGGTGATTGTTTGAGTCAAAACTTCAGCAGGTTTTTCCGGTATACCAAAAATGCGTAAATTGGCGCGTCGGAAATACTGCTCCAAATCGTATCATCGTGAAAAAGCGTAGCTTCGACAGCGCACAATTTATTTCTCAGAGAGGATGGTTAGACTTACTGGTTAGGCATAGCAGGATTATAACTGGTGTTTTTGACCGCGATAAAATGACGTCACAGTTTTCTTACCTGGATTTCTGACCGACCAAACGCTAACTCTTCTCACCGGTGAGAGTTTTGACCTCACCCATTGATGACGTCATAGGATGGAAATCAAGAAGAACGCTAGGCTGAAATAATAGGCTAGTCAAGATGGCGGAATGTGTAATATAGATGTTGTATGCGTGTCAAATGAGTGAATGTGGTTGCCCACAGTTATTCTATATGTACGCCCATTGTCATGTCACAACGAGATTCTCTTTGTAATTCACATATGTCGCATATATTAACATGCTACCATCTAGCAATAATTCATATGCTTCTTTGTCGAATAATAAAGACCCCCACGCTACTGATATACATCGTCCGCACACGCATATGATTATTCATGGGCGCCGCCATTTTCGAAATATCTGATCAGCAACCTTTATTAACGCAGAGCATCTGCTCCAGCCAGCTGACCAAGTGGCTAAGCCAGCGCAACTCAGTTAAGCGTTTTCAAACTTAGCGGCTAAGATAAAGAATCCGCCTCTGGTATCCAAATATTGAACAGCATAGTGTGCGCAGTTCATTTCGAAGCGTCTTGCTTTTTCTATAATCCTGACTTTATAAGTTCATTACCAATTAAAACGAAATTCAATGAAACTCGAATCTGCCCCAACTCTAAAAGGACCTAATTCTGTTGATCTTCAAGAACATCGACCGCTACAGTCAGACATTTGCTAACCGCCGAAGGAATGAAGTAAGCCTCTCATAAGGTACGTGCACGAGTAAATATATCGAGTAAGTTTTTAAAAATACGATTAAAAATACTGTTTTAAACGTAACAAACGATATGCAAATTACACTAATAACACATTTTATCACGCTTATCACTTATAAATAGTGAAACAATAAAATATATGAGAGAAATTTAACACGAAACAATTGTCCTGGAAAATGCCAACCATTGTGGGGAAACAATGTCTGCGCTATAGGGCAGACCGAGTTGCTCAAAATTTGTTTCTTATACTGTGTCTCGTCCTTCTCTAAATATATATCCGTTCTTTCTTATATTGTATAATAGATTTGCCTTTAAAAGCAACAATTTGGCCTACCGAACTAGGATATGGCGGCCCAAATCATGACAGAACATCCATTATGCTTCACCATTGAAATTGGAGAGTTCGAATCGTAAGCGTCTTTAAGTATACCCCACATGTAAACTCTGCGATGGTGGAGGACAGAAAAAGAAAAACTCTTCGGACGTCATGTTTCTACTCATCAGCAAGACAAGATGATTTTTTTCCCATGCATCTGAATTATCCTGGCTTGGCGACTGCATCCATGTATGAAGCTTTGGTTTGTTACAAACAGA
>JAHWFO010013268.1:1524862-1546212 GCA_023313115.1 Rhysida immarginata | reverse complement strand
AATCACTCTCTTATTTTGCAAGCGTCTATTGTAGCTTCAATTGAGTAACATATTTCAATATGGTGGAAATCTGTGACGTACATGTTCGAGGGATTCCTTTGTAAGTGAAGTGTAATGAAGCTTGTCCTGCCGTCTGCCCCACTGACGTTACCAGCCTGTTCCGAACAACCTTAAAGCGCCCGAAGAGATGATCTACAAAGTGAGACCGGAAAGTTCGGTGACTGACTAGGAAAACAAACAGGGACAGGTGCTTCAGAGATGATGCCACAATACAATTTTGACATCGTTCGTACAACTGTTGCATGGCGTGTGAAAAATCCTCTTTCGGTACTGCTTGAGGTTTCATCCTCACAGCCGTTTGAACATCCGGAACGACGAGAAATATGTTTTATTTTTGATTTCAAACGAGGAAACAAGAAGGTCCGAATCGTAAGCGTCTTTGCGACTTGGCGACTGCATCCATGTATGAAGCTTTGGTTTGTTACAAACAGAATAACTCAGATACACCGGCCCGGTGGCCTAGAGGGCTGGCGCGTAGGCTTTCCAATTCTCGAATTCGTCGGATCGTGTGTTCGAATCACTCTCTTATTTTGCAAGCGTCTATTGTAGCTTCAATTGAGTATATGGAGGGTGGTAAAGCTCTGTAATCTGTTTTGGCGTGAGGAATTGTTTCACGGAAACGCTTAAACCACTCATGCACATATTTTCCAGTCACAGAATCTTCACTGTGCACTATCTTTAACATTTCGTGGGTTTTCTTTGCGGTTTTACCGAATTTAAAAAAGAATTTCATATTGATTTTCCGCTCCATTGTCAGTAATAAACGCACTACACTTTAAACATTGCGGCACGTTTGCATATGTTAGTCTTGCGCATGTCGTCGCGAGTCGGACATTTGTATTATCACATTAAGAGGTGATTCGCTGAACTTTCCAGTCTCACCTTGTAGGCTAATTCCACTACTTTTGGAAAAACGATAAAAAATATCCTCACAGGTGGCTGGGGGAGGGGGAAGGGGGAGACACCATACTCCTAAAATAGAGAAACAAGCATATATTAGTAAATGAAAGTTCCAAAGTTAAAAATTTCTACGCAATATGCAATAAACCAACAACTTGTTAACAATATGCAATGAAGTTTCTCTTCCGCATTCAATATGCAATCAAAAATATTTACCATACATACTCTCTGAATGCGATACATTATTTCGATACTGGTCCAAGTTTGACATTTTAAGATCTTATCCAATAAGATGGGATATACAGTGTTTGACATTTTATGATAAAGATAGGATAAGAACTTTATTTATACAAGTTGATTAATACTTTCTAATGACATTTTCTGTATAAAGCATATTTATTACAATGCTGCAAAAACAAATATTTGCAATTACATCATCTGTGGAGTTGTCTCAAAAAGATAGAACACCTTAATGAAAAAAGCACATTTAGTATCCGATACATTTTCCTTGTTTTGAGATCAGTTTGTACACTCTAGTAGCCATGAAATCAATTAATTCTTACATGTCCGTTGTATTGATTTCATCCCGTCCAACTTGAATTGCTGCTTTTAAATCTTGAACGCTTTTTAACTGCCGACCCTTTAAGTACACCTCCTAGAAAGCAATTCCCACATGTTCTCCATGGAATTAACGCGATGCCAAGTCCATTACATCAAATCCATTCTGTAGAAACCATTCCGATGTTGAAGCAGCTGTATGTACTGGGTGATTATCCTGCTAGAATTGGAAGAAGGGGCCTCCAATAACATCCATGAAAAGTACCAAATATATTTCGAACATGCTTTGATAATCTATGGCATTCAGTCGTTGGGAAATAAATGCTAGATTGGTCTTTCCTCTTCCTAAAGGCCACCTCCTCCACACCCCTGCCACCAGCTTGCCCTTTAGAGCTGCTGGTTTTCGTAGATCATGCCCAGCAATCTGGCCCTTCAAGACTGAATTTTTTCTCATCGTTCCATATAATTCTCTCCCAGTCTTTAGCCCATCTCATGTGCTGTTAAGCCTACATTCATTCTGTTTTCAATATGCGATGCATTGAGTGATGGAAAGCACTTCAATTTCTTGTGGAGGATATACGTTAATTGTACAACACGGTGTATTGTGGATTTTGATGCTTGAATGTGGTCTTGAGATGCACTGCTTCGTAAGCTGCAGCTAGAATTGCTTAATTCTTTGATGAGAGCTATTTTCGCTTTTCTTGTGAGGACTTGTGGCCTTCCAGATGATTTTCTGGTCACATATGTTGATGATGAGATCTACTGATTCGACTGCCAAAATCTGCCACTGAGTGGTTTGCTTGATGGAATGCTGTAATTTGACCCCTTTCTCAAAGTCATTTAAGGAACGACCTCTTCCCATTGTGAAGATCCAGTGTTTTTGTATATGCGTGCATAACAACGAGCGCTTGCTATAACTTAAAATTTGTTATAAAATAGAGATCTTAAAATAATAACGTTATCCTTGGATTTAATGCTTCAACTTTGATAGAAAAAATTGAATGCTAAATAGGTTGAGTCCATTATTCATTAAAGTGTCCTACCTTTTTGGGGGTCAACTGCACAGGTTGTGTAGTTGAAAAAAAAATTATCCTGTTTTTGCAGATTGTAATAAATATGCTTTATACTGGAAATATCATTAGAAATTATTATTTAAATTATATAAATAAAGTTCATACCATATCTTTATCTTAAAATGTCAAACACAATCTGTCTATCATTTTGGAACAGATCTTATCCGCTTCAGTTTATCCCTTTTTATTTAGTTAATCACCTACGAACATCTATGCTATAATATTTCTCAAAACGATAATGAATTAACATTACTTGAAGTCTACCCTCAATGGCAACGAGTAGGCTTACATGGAGATTGGCGCTGAGCCGGAAATAAATCATTTTCCCTACAAGGGCGAGGTCATGTGGCACGGGGAGAAGCTTCTAACTTGGTTATTGCGAAGACTCAACTGAGCTATTTGCTTACCGACGCCCCTTTTAATTCACGTTCAGAAAGCCTCGTCCTCATTTTGCTGGGTTGCTCATTTCCAAATTCGCATGTGACAGAGAGGTGGACGTGTGCAGCCTAACTAGAGGGTCACACATAAATTTAGAATGTTTGTAGAGTTTGAGGAAAACTTGGTGAGTTTATGGTTCTTTTCAAGTATCAATTATATTTGTATGTGGTAATACTTAGGAAAATACAGTGCTTTGAAATCGAATGAATTATTTACAGTAGCCCTGAACCATCATTTAATCATCCGCCGTATATTGATCTGCCAACTCTCTGGAGCAATGGCAGAGCGTGATTAGTTAAGCAATTCAAACTACGAAGTCAGATCTTCCTAATTTTTTTCTGGAGGGGATTTCTGTGATTATCGTTCGAAGGCAGCAATATCTGGATCCCCGTTCGGTAGTTTGCCTGTTGCACGATAAAAAATTTTGGGTAGGCAGAAATTTAATCCTTGATGGGCCATCCCAAAGAACGTACTCGGTTAACACTAGATAAATTGAAATATTGTATTCTTATTAAACATAACCAGTTTTTAGAATTTAAAAAAGCTTGTAAATATTCATATCTTAAAATTTATTTCTCACAGATAATGGATTGTTCGGAATGGATAAATGAATTTTATCCAGCAAAATTAATTCGAGCACATTTGCAACACAAGACACAACTCATTACTGGCACTTGAATTCGTATTATATGATTGAGCGGAAAAATTCCAAACAGGAAATGGAGAAAGAACATTTTAATTGGGAAACGCGAAAAATTGATCTTTTTTTTTGTGTTTTAGAAAATTCATTTTCTGAAATCTATTTCAATTTTATCTACAGTCGCCGCCGCTACCGTGTTCGCATGCTACTCTTCTTCTTCTTTATTCCGGTCTTCTGTTCTTCTCCTTTCCTGGCAACAGAAGGGTTCCGGAAAGAGTGGGATCTGTCAGCGGCGTCTGCAATCTCTCGTCGTTAGAGAGACATTGGACGACATTCATGAGGCTCATGGGAAAAATGAATAAAAAAGTTCCATCACTGGTTAGGGATTCCTTATCTCTAGGCGCGCGTGATTTATTCTCAGACGAAGAAATAATTTCAAGGAAAAAAGTCGTATTTGTTTTCTTTTCAGCTTGCCAGAATAATTAAAAAATAAAAAGATAAAGCAAATTAATTAGTTAATTAACATTGATTATTTTTGAAATCAAAAAATAAGATTATGTTTTACACAGAATTTCTTTCGGACTGAGACCAATTTATACGTGTATCCAAAAATCACATACACAGCAGAATCTTCACTGGCAAAAGCGGAATGAGTCTCATATCAATGAAATCCGTAACGAGATAAGTAGAAGGTACAGTACACAATACACTAAGAACAACATCTCACCAAAACAGAATAAATGACTCAAGTAATTTAAAAAAAATTTTAAAAAACAGAAAACAAAAGCCAGATACAAAAACACAATGTTTAAGGCGATATTAAAAAAAAGATTAAAACAACAAAACGCATTATTCAGAAATAATGAGAAGACATTCTATGGGCAGTTAATCAAGCACACTATGCAAAAACACAAACACTGGTCTGCTGTCAAAAGCAACACTTCAAGAATACACAGAATCATTTCAGGTAAAGTTGGCCAAATTTGACGGGATGTCATTTCAAATGAAGTTTCTCCACTACTGATTGTGTTCCAGTTGACTTCCTTGGCATCCGACAATTGATCTATATTGTATTTTCGATTGGAATAGACTTTCCTGCAAGATGGGCAGTGAAATATCTACCATACATTCTGGCATATTTTTCTTATTCCATCAAGATTAGCTAAGTCTGCGATTTTAAGGCTCCCCTTTTAAAGACAGAAGACGCAAAAAGTTTCCTTGACAATAAAGATTTTTCAACCTTGGGCTTTCCACCTTGACAACTTGGTTGTCTTTAAGACACCTTGAGACAGCATGGCTGTTCGGGTCTCTGCGATAGCCCAACTGGTAGAGACGTCGGCCATAACAGCCGAGGTTCCTGGTTCGAACCTAGGTCGCAGAATTTTTCCTACCATTTTTCGATAGAAAATCTTTACCTGATGCTTGGTAGGCTTATCTCCAGTTTATAATATTAATTATTATTAATCCTTGATAATAATTTTCTATTTAAGCATTTTTGAGGCATCCTTTTGAATAGTATCGGGAAACCACCTTTGGGGAAGCTTTAACAGCGAGTTCTAACAAATTTGCTCCGGTCTTTGCTTATTCAGGACAATAGGCAATGGCATGAATCTTCCCACTATCGGTCGGATAAACCCATTTCTTCAAGTGACACGATGAACTTCCATTGACATCAGTTTGCGGGTATTGGTTTTCCTTTTCAGCGATATGCTAAGCATTGAAACCATCTCAAGGTATGCAATTTACGGAGCTTTAAGTCATGATAAATGACAGTTGCCACAGATAACGTAAATTTTGGGTCATGGCCTTCTGCGTAAGTAGATCTTCTTGGGCAGTGATTTGACAAATCTGCCGGACTGCAGCAAGTTGGGAGAGTATGTCTTTCGAGGTATTTTTTCGAATATGTAATTTTAGCAAGAAAGTTAAATTTCTTGAAATCTGCAATTATGCTGTCCACTTTGGTTTCAGATAAAACAATTCCTGCGTTTTTTTGCAGCGCTGTATCAAGACAGAGGCTCTAAGCCTTGCACCGCAATGACATTTCCAGAAATCCGCAATTGGCTTGAATTTAAAAATTTTCACACTTAAAACTTATTTGAATATCGATCTGTAGGACATGTAAGCGAGGATCGGATTGGTTCATTCTATTGGTTCATTCTACTTTGTATTGAGAGGAAAGTTAATCGGGTTAAACTGAAATGACTCTCATATTGGTAATCTCTCTGGTCAGTCCAGGTTGAACATAATAGGGAAGCAAAGAGGAGCAATCTGTTCTCATTCTTCTAACATGCTTTAAAGTAAGATTACAGCTGAAGAACTCACTCAAATCATCAAAAATACCATAACTGGAACCCTCCAGGATTAAATACGTTCCAGCCCGTCTTAACAGAATATTCGGCCCCTGCTCTTCCGTAGTGCTCTAGGTCCCTTACCTACACCAATTGTAAAGACAATGAGACGCTGCACTTGTGGGCCCTGGTCTGTACTCATAAAGTAGAACTTCTGAAAGAAACGGTTTTCCTGTTTACACCTGAACCTTGCAAAAATAGAATTCCTACACCATTCAAGCTCCACATTCATAGCAGCTTTCTCGCGCAAGAAATATCTTTCATGGCACCAAAATCACAATATCTCAGACCTCTCAGAGTGTAGATTCTACCTTGTGAGTTATCAAATCTGTTAGATAACCCACAAGGTAGAATAAATGTTCTCAATATCCATCACAAATTGAGAAAGGGGGAGCGTGCAGGCCATGGAATTAGTCCATCTCTAACCTACCTATCCAACGGCCGTAATAGATATTAGTGAATGTCTCCCAAACACTGTGGCTGAAACGTGCGGGATAACCATAATGCATAAATCACATGCTTTTTCTAATGTCCCGGGGCACGTTCTCTAAAAGGTTTGAAAACGTATTAATCAAGAGTGCTCTGTACAAATTGCCAGTAAGACGTACTGATAGAATGTATGGTCCGATTAGTCCTTGAGCTGCTGTTGGTGTTGAGCCATCACTGTATCTGATTGTGAAAATTAGTGACTTATTGTAGCCTGGCTGACAGAGTGACCTTACGACGTGGTACAAACCGATTTGCATGATTTTTAGTATGGTAATAAGTCTTAATATAAGATGCTACAAGGTAAAAGGAGAAGACCCACTACTCCAGCGTTTTGCAAATATTGGCTTTCCAAATATTTCGAGCTCATTATAAGCTATTGAAATTAACCATTTCGTCTAAGAGTGCGTAGCCTAGCAGCAGCGTCCCAGACCCGTAGTGTTCGAACCTCAACGTTGTATGACAATTTTTTTATTCTACAATAAAATGCAATTACATTATACAACATAAATTTACATGCCACGAATTAATATATTTATCTACTTTTTGGAAATAATCGACGATATATGTGCATAAGTAATTATCATACATAAAAATAAATATGAAATATTTTATTATGAAGTAGATGGAATTGCACACATGCGGAATGAAATTCATCGTAAAAACAAACAAAAACCATAATTCTCGCGGCATCTTGTGCGTCGTATCAAAGCTGCGTTTTATGTAGAAACTTAGGGTACTTTTAAAATATGAATCGGAAAACATATCTAATTAAAATTCATAAATGCCTCTCTTTCATCTGTTAGTTTTGACGGAAACCATGAATATTGCAATATATTTTCAAACGTCGGAGCAGACAAGTGATGGTGTAAAATAGATTGAATTTAATGCAATCTTCACAAGATGCTATTTCACGTTGTTGTTCTAATAAAAAGGAACAGTTCTGCAAGCGCTTGATGAAATATTTTACTTGGTCTATAAAAATATATGCCACATGGTTGACAAAAAGGTGTTTTCCGGTGTACATTTTGGAGGAATAACTTTAATAATACATGTTCCTACACCATCATCGTCCAAAAAAATTTCAACATACATTGCAAGATTTATCTGACCGCCCCAAGAATCTAGTAATAGGAGAAATTTTTTCTGTTTCACGTATGGTATTAACTCTTATTCAAAAAAAAATTGCGTGTACAGAGAGGTTGTTAGTTTTCCAAACTTCGAACATGTTATTACTACATTGTTATTTATATATCCTAATAATAATAATTACGAATGTCCGTAACCATCATAGAGGAGAAAAGGATAGAGATCGCATTTCTGAACGATTTCAGATGCGAAATAGCTAACTGTGATTTAGGGACGGATGAGAGCAAAGCAGCGCTATTTAAATAAGACCGTGTCCTAAGGAGATGTTGAGGAATATAATTTTATATTAGAGGAACTGTTGTTGCGAGAAGTGGCATAAGGAAATGTTTAGGAATACGCGCTCTAGCTTATTTCTCCTCTATGGTTACCTCTTGAATTTAGCGTGAATTTTCTTTGAGAACCGCAGCACATCAATTAAAAACTATTGTTATCGTAACAGTAATAAATTCGAGCGCACGTAACAGCTAAAGTGCGTGCCAGTCGAATTTAGTGCAAATTGTTTTGTTAAAAAATTGAACATGCTTAGTTTCCAAATAGTTTAGTTATGAATTGAACATGCTTCCCTCCTTCAGTCTCGCTTCTCGAGTTTCCAATGCATTCGAGTGGCGCTGTGTACCCGAGAAGCGAAACTGAAACGATGAGAGTATTTTCAATTCATTTGCAATGAATTTTATAATAAACAATTATCATTTATTAGGAATTGTCAAATTTGAAAAGGAAATTTAAATTTGTAGTGCAATTAGCTCTTAAATAAAATTTTTCGTGGAGGCTCTAGCTTGAGCAATACTTTGAATCTCTTAACTGACGCCAATAGTGTTGCATGCCCGAGAAGTTCAAGTCGCCATTTATTGTCAGCCTCCTCAACCGGCTCCGCCTCAGCGCGAATTGGGACTGATTGGGCAGCGATAAGAAATATCGGTGGCAACGATTGTAATAAATTGTGATCATTTTTTTTTGGAAAGTTAATATTTTTATTGAAAAGATTGATTGAAAAGTTAGTGTTTTTATTCTGGCACGTCCTGTTGGAGACTACGGATTAAAAGAGGAGAGAAAATAAATTCATGAATATATTCCGTTAGTCCAAAGGATGATAAGAGATTCTACCTCAGGATGTTATTGCAACATATTCGCGGACCATTAAGTTTTCAGGACATACGAACTGTCAATGGAGTTGTCTAAGATAGTTATAAATTAGCAGCCACTGCATGTTATCTACTTGAAGATGATGGTATCATACAGAATGGAAACGACTGTTTCAAGAAGCTTCCGAATTTCAAATACCGAATCACTTAAGGCAATTATTTGCCATTATTTATGTAAGCAATTCACCAAAAGAGCAATTGCGCCTATTTAAAAATTTCAAGGCACAACTTATGGAGGATTATCAAGAGCATTATAATATACATATTTCGGAACAAAAAACATTACAAGATATTCTTTTCTGCTTCGTCTCCATGGGCAGAGTTGGACTATCAGATCCAAAATATAACTTATTTGAAGATGTTGTATACATTCCCAGTGAGGAGGCGGAAGCAGCTAAAAAAATTATTTCAGCATTAAATGTCCTCCAAAAACAAATTTTTGATGAAATTTATACCGCAGTTAGTGTTAATACGAATATGAGCAATTTTTCTTTTTGGATGGTCCAGGAGGATCAGGAAAAACATATAATTTTATAATTCTATTATGTGTTACTTGCGTGGACAAAGCAAGAAAGTATTAGCATTTGCCACCACAGGAATTGCTGCAGATTTATTAAAAGGTGGCCAAACTGTCCATAGGGGATTTAAAATCCCGCCTGCAGCAAATGAAACATCCGTTATCAGTATGAAAATTCTCTCACCTGAATCTAAAAATTTACATGAAGCTTCGCTGCTAATAATAGATGAAGTTTCTATGCTCTCTACACAAATTTACATGTTGCGCATAATAGGCCACCTCTTGAAAGCAATCATGAATGATGATAGGCCGTTTGGTGGAAAAGTTTTAATACTGGATGGCGATTTCAGACAAATATGCAATGTTGTATCTCATGGATCCACAGCAGATATCATCGAGGTTTGTATTGAATATTCTCCTCTATGGCAATTTGTAAAAAAAAGGAGCCTAATTTGCAATATGAGAACAGATGGACAGGATGCCTTCAATGAAAGAGTCCTAAAAATAAGAGACGGCGATTTAACAACTCAATGTCCTGGAGATGAGTGCAGCTGTATAGAACTCCCCACTATTATAGTAGTGGAAGAAGATTTAGTATCGAAGATATCTTCAAAAACAAAATATCTGTGGACACTCCGGTAGCAGTTGAGAAAGTGTCTAGAAAAATAATTTTGTCTCCAAAAAATTCAAATCTCATGGATTTGAATTTTAAAGCCATGGAGTTATTTGAAGAAGACACTCATATATATCACAGTGTAGATTCCATTATAACTGAGGCTATAGACGATACGATTGATTTTCCAGTGGAATTTCTCAATAAATTATGCCTAACTGGAATGGCACCTCATGCACTGAAGCTCAAGGTTGGCGCTTTCTTAATACTCTTAAGAAATTTAAACCCGAAGAATGGTCTTATGAATGGCTGGAGACTGATCGTACGAGGACTGCATCAAAATTTCACTGATGCTGAAATCATCTGTGGTATTCATAAAGGACAGCGTGTATTTATCCCAAGAATTAATTTGGAACCAAGCGATGGTGGGCTGCCATTTAGAATGAGACTGCGACAATTTCCCGTCAATTTTGCCTTCGCCCTTACAATTAATAAAGCACAGGGACAATCCTTTGATGAAGTTGGGATATATCTTCCAGAGCCAATTTTTTCACACGGACAATTGTATGTAGCTTTAACACGCTGTAAAAATCATAATATTAAAATATTTACCAAAAATATTGTGATTAAAGAGTTATTAAAATAAATAGAATTGTATTTTAAAAAAATCTAAATTGGGTATCTTATTAATTTTTAAAATAATTTTTTGTCTAATTTATTAACATGTTATGAAATTTGTCTAATGTAAAGTTGGTAATCCCGTGATTTTTTCACGAGTAAAATACTCGTTATACAATATTCGTCAACAGATACGTTTATTTTAGGACTAATCACACCGAAAGCATCTTTTCTTTGTGGAATTTTTAAATTTCACATTTGGTGGTGCTTGGCCATGTTGACGGACTTTGATTTATACAGGGTGAGGCATTTATCTTAAGACAACAGAATATCTCGGAAACTAAGCATTGTACGAAAAAATGTCCAAAATCAAAAGTGAATTATTTCGCGGGGAAAATAATACCCCCCCCCCCCCTTGTGAGGGGGGCTGGGGGGGGGGTAACTTTGAAATCTTAAATAGGAACCTCTATTTCTAATGGTATATTCAGATTGTACACAATATTCGAGCAATGTTTTATTCTTGGTGTTTTTTCAATTGATCCGTTTAGGAGATAGAGGCCCTGAAAGTGTGGAACTTTTAAAGTTTTGAGCCCAATTTTATCGATGAAGACAGAGATTTAAAAATCCGAAGTCAGAATTTCAAAAATTCAAAATTTTTTTAGTGCACAAATAAACTTTTGGGGGCAGCAGTCCTGTGGAGAAAAAGTCTATGCGTGTGTATTGAAAAATATTGGATTTTTGAAATTCTGACTTCGGATTCTTAAAGACCATTAAAAAGTAGAATAGAAATGTCTGTAAGACCCACTCTCAATCTCTTTGTCTTCATCGATAAAATTGGGCTCAAAACTTTAAAAGTTCCACACTTTCAGGGCCTCTATCTCCTAAACGGTTGGATCAGTTGAAAAAACACCGAGAATAAAATATTTCTCGAATATTGTGTACAATCTGAATATACCATTAAAAATAGGGGCTCCTATTTAAGATTTCAAAGTTACCCCCTCCCCCCAGTCCCCCTCACAAGGGGGGGTGTAATTTTTTAACTAATGAATTTCCTCCGCGAAATAATTCACTTTTGATTTTGGACATTTTTTTCGTACAATGCTTAGTTTCCGAGATATTCAGTTGTCTCAAGATAAATGCCTCACCCTGTATATTGCTAATTTCAGCTTCTTTTGCTCACAATTGTCAGGTGATGAACATAAAGAATCGCTTTGTTCCTCTTCTGCCTAGTGAAACTGTATGACATTTCTTCAATTTTTTGGTTCTTCCTCTTCTTTCTTTTAACAGCAATTTTGATTTTTCACTATGAAGTGAATTTATTTCACACTCCGGTTGTTGCGAAGAACCAGGCACAAATTTCCTTTTTGAATGTGAAAGTATTTAAAACATATGTGTATTCTTCTATCAAAAAATTTTAATAGATTTTAAGTTAAATTTGCTTTTCAGGTGTGGTATAATTTGTATGAACATTATCCCTCTGGAGATAGATAAATATAAAATAAGGATAGCGTAAATAAAAGGATTTACGAGTATGTTGTGTATTAAAATTGCATTTTTGCATTTTATTGTAGAAAAAAAAAATTCACCCGGAGTCGAGGTTCGAACTTATGTCCTCCTCCCTACGAGTCCGGGACGCTGCTACTATGCCACGCAATCTTCGACGAAATGGTTACTTTCAATGGCTTATAATAAGCTCGAAAAATCTGAAATGTAAATATTTTCAAAACGTCTTCTCTTTTACCCTGTTGCATCTTATATTAAGGCCTAGTACTATGACCCCCCCCCCCCCTTTTTTTAATCATGTTTTTGTACGGAGAACCCGCAGTTTGTTGCCGTATTTTAGAATCATTTTGTATATTAACATCAACTTGTACGCTGTGTCATAGAAAAGTTACATATGTGAACTTTTAAAGCAAATTTTTGATAACGAGCTATGCTCTAGTTATAATATCGAGATAATTGCTGATTAGATTTCTAGTTGTTATATGTCCATCACGGAATTTAAAGATTCTCATATTTACACAAGAATTCTTTTGCTATTAAATTAAAAAATAACTTAAAGAATGAGCTGTTCTGCGCATATTTTAAAAAGACCAAATTTTATGAATTAAATTGAAGAGAGAAAGAGAGATTTTTCGTCGAGGATTTTCCTCTTTTGCCTTAAAGTTCATAGAGCACATCTTTTTTTAAAATTTTACTTTCACACACTATATTGTTCACATTGACGAGTTCCGAGCCCATTGATGCATGGAATTATGTTCCGAATTGCCACTTGGCAGCAGCGATTGTCAAAGAAAGTTGCATTTGTCATTAGCAGAACGACAAAGCGTTGGCAGGAGACAAACTGGCCGCGACAATTCACTTTTACTATCTATTAAGATCGATAATGGCAATCGTTGCCATTCCAATTATGTTTGCAAAGGCTCGTTTTGTTGCCTTCTCGCCGCAACTTTTACCAATTCATTAAACCCTACTTACATGCATCATTACATCGATCGACAGCCGCAAAACGACGGGCTTTAAAGGACTATTTTTACGAAACGATGATCAGTAAGAAAAAGTTTAAAAGTGGCAACAAATTTAAATTATTCCCTTTTCCTAATAGCATCATAAGCGGATGTTGCTTAATGCACTTTTCAAATCACTTTATTATCATATTAAAGCGGTACTTTCATTAACTGAATACTTAATATTTATGAATGGGTTAGTATAAAATTGAACAATCTTATGTAAAGAAATCCAATTTTTGGTTGAATTATAATTTTATGGATTTAATATTTTTTAATAAACGCGTTTGAAATTATGCTATTGAACCAACAACTATATCTTTTGCGCAAATAGTATTTCCTTAATATAAGATATAGTTTATGATGATTATCTCAAAAATTTCTTCGAAATTGAATCTATATAATAAAATTTTAAATTTCATTGAAAAGATAAAGCTAACGTATTCTGAAGAGTAGTAATATAAATAAAATTTTTTGCTACACGCGCACAGACCCATAGATTTCAGTAATGAAGTTTAAAACTTTTCTTTTCACTTATAAAATCTTTCGTAGATATTTATTAAGCATTAATAAGAATAATAACATATAGTCCATTTCAAAAGTTGGGATATCCTAAGTAAATGCATTCTAAGCAAATTAAAAAAATTCACACTTTTTATTCAAGCTTGACCAAAATAACATGAAATTTAATCAACTTCACAAAGGATCTCTCTTCATAAAATATCAAAATATAATATGGATTTCATTCAAGGAAATAAATTTTTGAAAAGTTTGAGATAATATGAAATTTATTAATTAAAACTCCGAGTATGCAAATGTTTGAGCACGATTCAATTACCATCAGTGGGGGAATCAGGAATAAAATGAAGAGTTATACGTAATTGATTGATAATTGATAATCAGAAGTAGTTTATAACAAGCATAATTTTATCGCCAAAGCGGATAAAGGGAGCACATTTTCGTGTTATAGCATCATACATGGAAACATAGAATTAACCTACATTTTAAAACACTTTAGAGAAAATATATAAAGATGAAAACTAAATTGTAAAGTACTGTTTAAGTAAACTAATGTAAAGAGAAAATTTAAACGAATAAACTTGAAGAATTGAAAGGTGAATTGGAGAGTGAAGTTATTCCTTTTATATTTGAAAAAATTAAAGTTCTTTAATTTGTAGGCATACACACATAATGTTAAACGAAGTGAGCCTCAATTGCTGAAGCGTTATGTGTAAGCATCTATTATATTTTCATATTCAATTACTAAAGTGTTTCTAGGTTATCATCTACTATTAAAGCAAGCGATTAACTACTACCAATTAGCAATATATCTCATAGTAATTAGTTTTCGATACTATCAAGCCTAACAGCAATATGCTCTTGATAACAAGCTACGGATAACGATAGGTCTAACAACGCGTAAGGAGTTGGATGATATATTACACGCCATATCTTAGCATTGAAAGTTTCCAGAGGAACATATAATACCATTAAAACATGCACTACTAAATAGTTCCGACTACCATTAATTACTAGTTATATTCACTCACGACATTTTGATATACAAGGTCTTTATAATTAAAGTTCCATTTTGACATGGCCATAAAAAAACTACTGGACCAAAAGCAATATTATACAAGAGGCAGGGCCGCCGCCAGGGGGTGACAAACGGGATTCTAGTCCGGGGCCCCAACGGAAGGGGGGCCTCGTCAGCAACGCTTGGGAAAAGGCATCAGGCACGAGGCAGAGCCCAGAGGGGCCCACACGTACCCAGTTGTCAGGGGCCCAAACATTTCTGGCGGCTGGCCTGCAAGAGGGCATGGGAAGTTCATACCCACCAAAAAAAAAATTGGTTCAAAAGGTCACCACCAGCATGAAATGGCGCTCTATGTAATATTCGTATACGAAATTAGACACAAAGACACAGGTTAACAATGTGGTTTATGCACATGCGCTTTACAAGTCATTTGGTTTTCAGAAATAAGAAAGTGAGCCTCGTTGTCAGTACGCCTCATTTGTTACTAGTCGACGATGCCTGTTACCATGCAAGACCGTCCATTTCTGGTTAAATGTTATTATGAATGCAATAGCAATGTACGGCAGGCTTTGCAACATTATCGTACTGTTCGACGAATACATGTACGTCGGGGGCCAATGACACCGCAGAGTTTGAAGAAGATGATGACAAAGTTTGAAGCCACAGGTTTGTCATCGGTAGCAACTGGCCGAGGAAGGAAACCCGTCTCTGAGGCAACCGTGGAGGCTATTTCAGTAGCCGTAGAGGAAGCAAAAATGGAAACCTCACAAGGGGCGTGCAGCGTAAGTGCTGTTGCACGTCGAATGGACTTACCACTGAGTACGGTGTACAAGATCGTACGTAAAGTGCTGCGGTACTACCCATACAAAATCCACCTTGTCCAACAACTCGAACCTAACGATCTTCCTCGTAGAGAAACCTTCGCTTTGGAATTCCTTGCACGGATGGAGGTGGACGAGCATTGCCCATGGAACATTTTGTGGACGGACCAGGCCCATTTTTACCTGAATGGGGATGTCAACACCCACAACTGCAGGATTTGGGCCACCAGTCCCCCTCATGTTCTCCACCAAATTCCATTGCATTCTCCTAAAGTTACCGTATGACAGCAAATGTTATAATTAGACCGTATTTTTTTGAAGAGCAGTTGAGAGATGGACTCGTGACATGCATTGTGACTGCTGCTCGCATGGCGTCGATGCTAAGAAGTTTTGTGATACCAGAACTTTAGCAACGTGGCGTTTTAGACACAACGATTTTTATGCAGGATGGGGCTCCACCTCATATTGGTACATGTGTCAAACAGTTACTTCAGCAACATTTCACAGATGAACGGATTATAGGCCGAAACTTCCCCCTTTCTTGGCCATCTTGGTCACCAGATATCAACCCCTGTGACTTCTGGCTCTGGGGTTACCTCAAAGCCACTGTTTATGGTGATAACGTCAGGAATTTGGCGGAACTGAAAGATGCGATACGCCGACAGGTGCGCAACATTCCTTTTGATATGCTACGAGCTACAGTTGAGAACGCAGTAATCCGGTGTAACCTGCTTTCAGTAAATGGTGGAGGCCACATTCAACATGTAACTAATTTTAGTAACGATTAAAGACTTGTTAACCTGTGTCTTCGTGTCTAATTTCATATACGAATATTACATAGAGCGCCATTCCATGCTGGTGGTGACCTTTTGAACTAATTTTTTTTTTTTGGTGGGTATGAACTTCCCATGCCCTCTTGTATAATATTACCAAGTATTATAGCTTTTGGTCCAGTAGTTTTTTTATGGCCATGTCAAAATGGAACTTTAATTATAAAGATCTTGTATATTAATGTCATATCGTAGTATTTAAAGTTCCAACGGTACCATATGCACCATGTGATACCATTAGCACGTGCTACTAAACCAATTCCCACTATCATTATTTACTCGTTATATTCACTCATGAACGTTGTTACGAGTTGTTTGATATATTACATGCCATATCTTAGCATCGAAAGTTACAATAGCAGTGTCCGCGCAGTCCGCTCGCCAAATCGCCAGTGGCGACAGTTCAACTAATCTGACGAATAAACAATCACTTTTGGCGAACATACTTGGCTAATTCTATTTAAATGGAAAATTTTTATTTTCAACCTCGAAAATGCGATTATCATGTGATTAAATTTTTTTTAATTTTAAATGCTTCACAATTTTTTTTTTTAATTTTAAATTTGGCTAAAAACATGAGATTCTGGCTTAAAGAAAATCTCTATTGGCTAAACCATTGGCGATAAAAATTTCAAGTACTGCGCGGCCACTGCCATAGGGTTCCATATGGTTCCATTAGGGCACGTGCTATTAAACCAATTCCCATTATCATTATTTACTCGTTATATTCACTCATGACACGTTGTTACGAGTTGATTGATATATTACATGCCATATCTTACCATTGAAAGTTACAACATTACCAATGGGTACCATATCGTTCCATTAGGGCACGTGCTACTAAACCAATTCCCACTATCATTATTTACTCGTTATATTCATATATGAGACATCCTTACACGTGCACGTGTCAATACACCAATATCTGCTATCATTTGTTACTCCCATATATTCATTCATGAGACGACTTTTTTGATATATTACATGCCATATCTGGTTATACGAAATTTTTAAAGAGTTATCATAATTGTACCATTAGAGCACGTGCTATTAGTGCACGTACCTATTCACGCTATCTCACGTTCGAACTTGTTCGTGCTCTGTCCCATATTAATGGATTGCTGAAAACAGAGTGTGAAAAAGTTAATTCGTTTTTAAGTTATCGTAATATATAATAAACTCCTTATGAATGAATATATTCTTTTGATTTAGAGACCGATCCCCCCTTTCAATAATCGTCAATCACGTGCATCCTGCACGCGCACCATCTTATTAACGTTTACAGCACGCACAGAACCAAACCTGTGTTCAACACGCGTATTCCCCAATGCAAGGATAATTCGTGTCTTCCAGCATTTCAATACTTACACTCTCTATTGCAACGCAATGCATTGTGGGAATTGTCTACGCACGGACGGACAGCTGGACAAACCGATCACATAAGCATATTTCTACGAAAATGTGCTAAAAATGAGTAAAAGCACCGCTTCCTAGAAACTACCAGGCCTGAACATGACGTCAGTTATGTATTGTTGAAGCACTAAGATTGTGACGTTGACCTAATTTCTGTGATAGCACCACCAGTTCGACGTAACAATGTTTTATCCTTTCCATGTTCAGGCCTGGTAGTTTCAAGAAAAGACACATTCTACATTTCTTGAGATCTCATCTTTGGCTTTTCAGCATCCCTAAATAAAAATATTTCATGCATTACAGCTTACAGATAATTGCAATTTATATCCAATCTCGCGTTTCCATCAGAAAACCTCTTCAACACCCACTCAGAAAAAAATTCATATAACGTTTGAGAATTGGATCATCCAAAATATGGTCGCAAGTCAGATTTAGTAATGAGTCTATGTTTTGTCTTAACTTCAAAAAAAGATGTTGCTATCCTTGAACTGTCAACCGAGAAGTAAAACACCTTTTAAATTTTATGTTATGGGAGTGTTTTAATGGTCAAGATGTTGGTGAATTATGTTTTGTGAAGATCAATACTGAAGTTTATGCTGAAATGATGAAATTCTTTCTCATTCAAAGCATTGAGAAGTTCTGTTCATCTGATGATATCTTCCAACAGGATTGTGCCCAGCTTATACGTCTAAAAAATAAATAGCATATTTTCGGGAAAGAGGATAACTCTCCTGGGATGTTCAAGGAATTAACCTGACTTGAATCCAATCGCAAATCTATGGACAATCATAAAGAATAGAATCCAGAAACAGTAGGCCTACCTATGAAACAAAAATGATCTTATCGAATGGATTAAAATATTTGGGAGAAGGAACTTTGCTCTCACCGTACTTATAACTAGGGTTCGGATTTTAGGTGGAACCACCTTTTTAGTGTACCTGATGTATGGTCTTTAATAACGATTTTATAATGTCAATCTTTCGGTATTGTGAAAATATTTCCGCCTTCTTTTCACCTATTTTGAGAACTTTTTCCATTTTTCCACACACATTTTTAAAGTAAAGTTTTCCATCTAAAATCCGAACCCTACTGACAGCATGCCCAAAAGAATTGAAGCTATTATTAGAGGAAAAGGTAATTTTACAAAATGGCAAAATCAATTATCCAAACTTAGAAACAAGTGTTTTCATAAGAATAATTTCAAAAATTTATTTCTTTGAATGTAGTGTATAGACCTTCAAGACACATGCCCAAATACCCATTAATTAATATTCAATTTACAGGAAATACTTTATTGATGAAAAATTTCAAGTTTGAGCTTTGAGAGTATAGAATGTTGAAAGAGCCCAAATCACTCAAAATCTAGTGGCATTTGCATATGCGTGTAAAAATATTTTCGTATCTATTGACACTTCCACTTAAAGAGATAGATGACGAAGTTACGGGAGGGTTTCTGTTCATAGAAGATTCTTAAAATAGTTATGCTCATCTGGGTATCGGAGCACATTTTCAACAAACACACTTTATCCCGAAAATATATAAATCTCCCCCGATACTGTAAATAACGTTCCGTTTGTATTTCTACCGAAGTAAAATAAACGAATTTAGATTTTCCTGACTGCACTTCTGCATCGATATCCACGACAACTCCTGATAATGGTGAACGGACGCCGATCTCTGTTATATTCGCTGATTCCCTTTCCGCACTTAGTGAATCTACATCAAGCATGGTAACGATTTCCCTTTCAGATTTCAACGCGTGTTCAGTGTGTTTCGCTTATTGGAAACAAATAACTGAATTGGAGCTATTTTTCTCATTGAAAAGAACGTCCGTTTAAATGATAATGTCGACGTGTAGATAAAAATATATAAACGGCACATGCTGGAAGATCTCTTATAACAGGGGCAGACAAGCTTGATGAGAGAATTGGGAATGTCTACACATTTTGAAGAGCCAAAAGCAGAAAAACTAAAATTTCCCTTTATAATGTTTTTATTAAAAAATATCAATCTTCGATTTTTAGAGTCGCAAAAAGCCGCTGCTTGGCTTTTAATGTCCAATCTAGAAATAGTTTTTCACTGATTGCTTCTCTACGAAACGTCGACCATTCTGGAAAATATTTTTATAACTTATTAAAAATAATTATGGCATTTTTTCATTCTTTTCCTCCAAGGTTTAAAGAAATATGCAAACGTTTCTTCGTAAAATAAAACATTTTAGAATTGAAGGGCTCGGGGCAATAAGGACGTAACCCACGGAAAGAAGGTCTTACTAAATGTAATAATTACTGCTTGTTAAATCCATTTACAGTATGCTTCAGCAATAATTGCACAAGTAAACTGGAATCACAGTACAGCAAAATATCAACCATACAGATTAACAGATTTTTTAAAATAACTTCACTTTTTTCAAAAAAATTCTTCTTGTGCGTTACGTCCTTATTGCCCCGTTACGTCCTAACAGCTTTCAATTTTATCAGTTTACGCTTATCCGTTACAGATCAACACCTCCTAAAGAGAAAGCCTCTGCACGGAAACCATCATACATTGTTACATCATCATAGTAGTGCAAATTCAGGGCTTATTATTGGTAGAAATGCGAATAACAATGCACTATTATGATGATTTAACAATGTATGACGTTTCCGTGCAGAGGATTTCTCTTTAGGAGGTGTTGTACAGATTCAGGCATTTTATTACTGTGAATACAAAATCACAACAGATTGTATCGTGACATTTCATTTGAAAAATGCCTGTAAGAGTCTGTTGAATACGCGCATATTTCGAAAATACAGCTTTGTGAATTTCATTTATCATAAAAAGTTACCATTACTTCAACAATAAAAATTAATATCAAAATATTTATTGTTGAGGTATTGGTAACTTGTTATGATAAATAAAAATTAAATCTCAACGTACTGTATGAAACGTAAACTTTGCGTAAAATTCTAAATATATTTCTAGAGTATTTTGCAAAATGTGAATTTGGTTGTGTTTTTTGATTGCTTCTTAATTCTTTAAATTAATATTTAATTGTTTTATAATTCGGAGAGGTGGGATGGAGTGTTCATTACTTGCCTTAATGAACCTTATTTATTGTTGGTCATTAGATATAAATTGTTGGTCTGAGAATATTGTTGGTGAATTGTGTATTGATATCATTGTTGATACAAACATGACGAGCCTATTCTTGCACAGACCTTGCCTTGCATTGTTGGCCATGAGATATATGGTTGTCTCCGCACATTGTTGGTGATTTACTTGTATGCGCTGATTTACATTATTAGTATGTGCTGCCATCATTTTGAATATCGATTATTATCGATAATTATTATTTTTTCGAAATCCCAGGTAAACAGTGACCTTCCTCTTGCTTTGAAGATTAAGTTCGAAATAAAACCTAGTTTTATCTCCTCTTCAGGGGTTCCTCACGTAACCACCGAGAGAGAAGGCCTCCGCAATGAAACGTAATACATTGTTACATCATCTTAGCTAGGGCAAATTTATGGCTTATTATTGGTAGAAATACGTGTAATAAAGCCCTATTTATGATGATGTAACAATGTATCATGTTTCATTGCGGAGGCCTTCTCTCTCGATGGTTATGTTCCTCAGGGGTCTATTTTAGGGCCTTTACTATTCATTATATTTATTAACTAGAAGAGGTACCCGGCGTTGCCCGGGATAATTACACTTGCAC